>VDFB02244909.1:0-43741 GCA_007258455.2 Sequoia sempervirens | reverse complement strand
CAAATTTGTGGGGTACTTTTGGAGGACCTTGTGGAAGAAGCTAAAGACGAGTTGAAGTTCAGTTCTCTCAAGACACCATCCACAAACATATGGGCGTATAGAGGTTGTTAATAGGAGTCCGGGGTAACCTACTAAGATGTTTGGTAGGAGATAAACTCAAGGGATGGGACTTGATTTTACCCCAGGCAGAATTTTCTTACAACAATTTTGTCAACAGAAGCACTGGTAGATCACCGTTCCAGATTGTGTATGGAGGTAGCCCCATAACAGCTCCAGAATTGAGGAAGATGGACCAAGAGAAGAAAATAAGTGTTGAAGTCGAAGATTTTGCAGAACACATCAAGGATATACATGAGAAGGTAAGAGAACATATTAACAAGATGAATATGCAGTATAAGGCTCAGGCAGATCAGAAAAGGAGGTATAAGGAGTTTTAGATTGGTGATGAAGTGATGGTCCACTTGAGGAAAGAAAGGTTTCTAGTGGGAACATATAACAAATTGAAGATGAAGAGTTTCGGTCCCTGTAAGATTTTGAAGAAGCATGATTTAGGGAATGCATATGAGGTAGAGTTGCCTGATGGAATCAACATTTCCCCTGTGTTCAACATTTCAGATTTGACAGAGTATCATGAAGGTGGAATGGAGGAAGCACCAACAATAGGGCAGTATGGAATTCCATCACCTACTTCAAAAAGGGAGGAGATTGAAGCAATCTTGGATCGTTGTGTGGGAAGGAGTACCAGGAATAGGCAGTATAAAGAATATTTGGTGAAATGGAGAGGAATGCCGTGGAAGATTCATCCTAGCTATATAAGGCAGCGGTTGACGGTTGGGTTTTCCTCAACCATCTGAGACATGATGGGGTCACTTCTCAAATTACTCTGGGTGTTGATGCGCAGGAGCATCCGGTGTAAAGCAATCTTTGCATCACCCAAAAATAGTTAAATTTCCAAGTTTCTCAGCTTTTAGATATTTTTACATTTTTGACCCTTTTCATTGTAATGAAATTCCCAATTTATGGTTTTTATTTTTGGTTCCTAGGTTGAAAGATATTGCAGTTTTAGTTTCCCAGATTTGCACCTGAAAATCTTTTGAGTTAGATTTGAGGCACTTAGAGCTCCCGGATCAGCCCCAAAACTTTCTAAAATTGGCATAGCAAGTTTTAAGCGCATTATTGACTTCGAGACCTTTCCAACGGTTCAAACGGTTCGTGAATCGGAGTCCCGGATCAAAAGTTATGGCCCTGGGAAGTTGGGGCACTTTCTAGAAGATACAATTGCAAATGCTCTTTTGAAATTTGAACTTCATGTTGTAAATTTTTGGCGCCAAACCGCCTAAACTCAAATTTGAATGTTTTTTTGGCTCCAAACTAATGAGGAGCTCTATTTATGGGTGGGTTTTCTAATTTTTGGGTAACTTTTTGGGGACAAGCTCGCATATTGCGAAAGAGTTATTCTATAACTTTCTGTAACTTGCATGTGTTGTAGAACTTGGGGATTTGAGATCCTCTGCATGTAAGAAGCTCCATTTTCTGAATAATAAAATTATTCTCTTGTTTGTGGGTTATTTTCTAAGTCTCGGGCTGCGCCCTCATCAATTTGTATCTGTATAAGCACTTAGTGTAAAGTCAGTATCCCTAGGATACCATAATCCATAATTCAAAGTGCCATTCAAGTATCTGAATATTCTTTTAACAATAGTAGCACTTGTTTCCTTAGGATCTTCTTGAAATATAGCCACAAAACAAACAACATGCATAATATTTGATCTAGTAGCAGTCAAATACAACAGTCCACCAATCATAGAACTATACTTGCTTTGGTCAGCCTTAGGTGAATCATCATCTTTACCTAATTTGCAACCAGTCACCATAGGAGTGCATACCATTTTGGAACCATTCATTCCAAACTTCTTCAACATTTATTTTTCATACTTAGGCTATGAAATAAAAATTCCTTTCTAGATGTTTGATTAATTTGTAGCCCAAGAAAGAAATTCATCTCTCCAAACATAGACATCTCAAATTCTTTTTTCATTTCTTTTGCAAACATCTTACACATAGTTTCATTTCCTCCAAAAATAATGTCATCAACATATACAACCACAATCAAGATTTTGTCATTTTCAATTATAAAGTATATATTACTATCAGTCGTACCTTCGTTGAAACCTTGCTAAATCAAGTACTTGTCTAACCTCACATACCAAGCTCTAGGAGCTTGTTTCAATCCATATAAATATTTCTTTAATATGTAAACCATATTCGGTTGATCTAAAAATTGAAATCCTTCTGGTTGTTCCATGTAGACCTCTTCTTCTAGCTCCCCATTCAAAAAATAGACTTGGCATCCACTTGATAGACCTTGAAATCTTTATGAGCAGCAAATTCTAAGAACATCCTTATAGCTTCCATTCTTGACACCAGACCAAAAGTATCCTGAAAATCTATTCCTTGTACTTGTGATTAACCCTTACACACAAGTCTTGCTTTGTTTCTGACTACTTTTCCATTCTCATTCAACTTATTTTTGAATACCCACTTTGATTCAATAATGTTTTTGTCTTCTAGTCTTGGGACCAATTCCCAAGTTTTCAATTCTTCTTAATTTGCATAAGTTATTCTTTCATAGCTTCCATCCAATGCTCATATTTACATTCTACACTTATAGTCTTTGATTCAATCTCTAAAAGTAAACACAAATTTACCTCACCAGCAGTAGCTTTGCTTCATGTCAATACTCCTTTTGTCTTGTCTCCAATGATCTGTCTTTCTGAATGATTCTTCTGCATATATCTAGATGTCTTAGGGGACACCACTGTAGCTTCTTCTTCTTCATTTTGCTTCTCTTGTTCATCCTTTTCCTGTTCTTCCACAACTTCTTCAATCCTTATGTAATCAAGTTCATCAGATACATATCCATCAACATCAGTCAAATTCTTCATTGCTTCATCAATGTTGACATTTGTACTTTCTACAATCTTAGTCTTTTATTGAAACATCTTTCACCTTGTAGACTTCTCACTCTTGTAGGACCATAGAGATCTATATGAATTAAATCCAATAGTCCAGTAGTAGTATTGATGGTTCGGACGAGCACAACAATAGTAAACAGAATATTACTATTATGCTATCCTGAAAGAGAAAGAATAACGCATGGATATCTAACTCCCAAGGTCTTGGTAATCGGTTCTCGACTGTGCTAATTTCACTCAATGGTTGATGTGAACTATAATGTTCAAGGGGCCTACTGGTGTTGAGCTTGTGGATTGTTCTATGATTAAACATAAATTAAAACCTACTTTAGCTGGGGTTTTTAAAGAAACAGAAAAAGATAGATCAAAGCTTTAGAACCAAAGAGAATGATAATTCATCCAACTTAACTAGACTTGTTACCTTTCAAGGAATTCCTAACTAAAACTGTAGAACAAAATTAACTTGTGATTAACACAGTTTCATTCATTCACAGTGCTAACTTCAACAACAGATTGTAAATCACCATTTAAAAAAAACATAAAATAAAATTTCATTCCTTGAAAGCTTCTCAAATCGAATGATTAACCCAAGATAAATACCATTCTAAAGCATAATATGAAGGAGATTTAAACTTCATTGCTTCTACTATTTGTGAAACATATAAACAACATTTACAAATCTGGCACAATCACCAGTGTACAAAAAATCCATGACTCCAAATCATCTCCATCTACACTAAGAAAACTTGAAAGATACATTATCGTCTTCTACTCTCGAGTTTATCTACCCTCTAATCCTAACTAAGAAGAAAAAAGAAGCTCCCATTACAAAGAAACAGGATGCAGTTTTATCTCCTCTATATTTCAAAAAATCCCTCCTGCTGAAAAATCTATGTTTGTCCCTGAAATCTCTATCTGTCCTCCTTTTTCTCTACTATCACTGGTTTCTGAAAAATCTGCCCCTTTAAAAGGAGGCAAAAATGCCATATATACATAACGTGCCAAAAAGAATGCACTGGCCCTTGTTTTAGGGTTTACAAAAATATCTTGCTTCAGAAGGGTCAGCCCTCAGATCTTTTTGGAATGAAGTTAATGTTGCATTCAATATACATCCCCGGTGTCCATGTCGGTGAAGGATCACCCTCAGGAGTAGCCCTTAGATCTTTTGTAGCCATCGCAATAACTTTTGGCCTTCGTTTCCACCTTCGAACTTCCATCAGAGCTGCCTTGAATGTCCTGGAGCATTATCATTAATGTCAATCTATGTTTTCCAGTAGACACCACAGCTGTCCCTAAGACTCGCTGCCTCTTCTTCCTTTCGGCTTTCTTCCTACTCTAGATCTTTCTGCATGTTGACCTCCTCTAGAAGCAGCATCATATTTTCCCCCTAGATCTCTACAGACAACACCCCTAGATATCAAACTGATCCATTGCTTTCTTCACAGAGCATATCCATACTGCTCACATTCTGTTGATCTTCTTCACAGGAGTAGTCAATTAGTCAAACTGCCAATGGTTCTCCTTTAGTTCCCTATGATTGGGTGAACACACTCCACATAAGACTCCTGGGCGGTCAAAAGTCCTTCAAATTGAATCGCATGTCGGTGAGACACTAGTCGTGTCTCCCCGATGTGGTTATACTCAACAGGACGGTCATCATAGCTTAGAACTGTTGGTGAGACCTCATATTGAATGCAAAAGTTATATCGATATCACAAAAACCATCAGCAAGACAATTGTTATCAGCCAGAGGTCATAGTGAGTTCCCATTGGTCATACCGATATCCCTTTCCATTGGCAAGTCCATCACTATCGGCAAGACTCCCCTCAGTCGACAAGACTTCTTGTCGAATGAAAACTCTTGGGCTAGGAGTCCTACCATAGCCACATATCTATTGGCAAGACTTTATTCTCTCAGCAGGACCTCATACCGAGCCCTTCATCCTTCGGCAAGACACCATCGGGTCGACGAGATATTATGCCGAGATCATCCCACTCTCGCCGAGCTCAAACCCTTCTTTCGGTGGGACTTCCTTCAATCGGAAAGACGTTATGCCAAACCCAAAATCTTTCGGTGAGACCTCCAGCTATCGGCAAGACATCATACCGAAGCCCCTGATTTTTCATCGAGACTTCCTCCATTCAGACAGACCTCATAGTGAATGTAAAACTTTCTCCCCGATTGCAGCCTTGTGAACAACTATCGAGGAGACTTTCATCTATCAGCCAGACATCACGATGGGTGGCAAGAGTCATATTAATATCCCTTTCCATCGCTGACACCATCGCTTGTTGGTAGGACATTATACCAAGCGCAAATCTTTCACTCGGAGTCTCCCCGAGCTCAACCTTATGAACCACTGTCGGCAAGAGTCCCCTAGTCAGCAAGAGATTACACTGAAGGAATAACCTTCGGCGAGATATTCAACTGTCGGCAGGACTTCTCTCGGAACTCAAAACATTATACTGAAGGCACCATCCTTCGGCGAGACCTTACCCCTTCAGCCAGACTTTACATCGAAGGAAATCCCTCTCAGCAAGACCTTCCCGTGTCAGAAGGACATCTCCTCGAGGCCATTTCATTTCAGCAAGAGTCCACCCTTTCGGTGAGACTTTCCCCTGAAGCCAGGCCCTTATGCCGAATTCAAACCTCTCGGCAAGACTTCGCTTGGTCGGTGAGAGATTACACCGAGACCAAGGCCACTTTGGCGAGACTCCCCCCATGTCGGGAAGACTTCTCCCCGATGACACCTCTTTTTGCCGAGACTTCACCCCTTTGGCCAGACCCTATGCCGAAGGCATCACCTTTCACTGATACTTCCACCTATCAGCAAGAGCTCTCCCCGATGCTAACCTTGTGCACAAGGATCGGCATGACTTCTTTCCTAGCAAAGAGATACATAAAAACTCATAGCGACTAAAATGTCTGGGTGACCAGTGTATTTCAAATGAACAGAACCATACCGCTAGTCGGCAAGACAACAGGAGGGTCTCAGCAACTTTCTTCTTCAAAATTTTTATGCCAAATCTGACTAAGGCAGGCTTTCCAACTGACCTCCTTTGATAAAAAGCATTAGATGTATGATTTAATCCTGCAAAAACCATGTCTCGATTAGTCCTCGAAAGCATATAAAATATATCATTTTTCATCACTTCATCAATTTTAACAAAAGGAACCCAACTCTGGCTGAGGTAGAGCCAAAATTTGACAGAACAAAAGACAAACTCAGGAGGAAAACAAAAGAACTCCTAAGACCAAACCAGACAACCAAAGGCGAAGAAAATGAAAGAAAAAGGGGGGACCCATTTGTTCCAGAATAAAATGGGGTGGTTATGCAAGGCATAACAAGTAGATTGTTCCTTTGACCTGTAATGGCTTCTTATTTTCTTTCCAAACTAACAATTCCTACAAATAGCATTAACAAGCTTTGTAATCCTTGGTAAATCTCTCACGGCCTGAACTGCACTAATTCTCGCCAAGTTGTCAAAACTCATATGACACATTCTTCAATGCCATGCAACTAACTGTCAATGATTTGATTCATAAAGCATCATCCATCAACACCCTTAAGTTGATAGATATTTCCTTAAGATTTATTTCCTGCAGCAATCATTGTTTCAGATCCTTTCCTAATTTCACATCTCTCATCCTCAAATACAAGATTATATCCTTTACTGTACATCTATCCAACATAGAAGAGATTATGCCTTAAACCTTTAACATAGTAGACATCATCAGTAAATTATGCTTTCCATTAAAACTTAGTAAACCTATCCCACAAATCTTAGCGCCAATATCATCTCCAAACATAACTAATCCTCCATCATACTTTTCAAGTTTAACAAACTCATATGTCAAATGTCTACAAAGCCTCCATCATAACTAAGATTATCATATGTCTGTAAAGCCTCTTTTGTTGATGAGATTTCCTAAGGATCCCTTATGACAAATGTGTCCTCACCTTAGTGTGTTGTTTCCAAAATTATTCTTTTAATTTGACACATAGTCTCCTTTCATATCCAATTTCCCTCTAACCGTAAGTTTACTTTCATTGAAAAATTGGTAAGTTATTTTTGTACTTCAACCAAACTATGCTCTAACTAAGCTCTTTGTCAGAATAATCTGATTCACTTTTTAAGTCCTAACTTACAATCATCTTCCCAAATGATTTTGTCCCAATTCTGATAACTTTATTTTCTCAAAACTTTAGACATTCTAGGGATGTTTGTCTTCTTTCCCTCTTTTCAATTGGAATCTTCAAATTTACCTTGTTTATTCTAATTGGTGGAATCATGTCATCTTTTTATTCTTCGACGGTTGCTTCTTTTCTTGACTAAACTAGTTTTTATCCTTCATTTCAAAAGTACCAACTTTCTCTCGACTCCAATTATCATTGCAATATTTTAACCTTATATCAAATCAGGTTTTCCAAGGGTTTATCCAACCTTTTGTTACCTCAATTTATTTTTAATTCACAAAACATTGACTTCCTACTTCAACAGAAATTTCCAATATATGCTTCTAGTTAGTTCCCTTCTAATTAAGCATACTCATAGATTCATAATTTCCCTACTCAATCCAAATTCCTTGACTCTTTAAAACTATTGGTTGCTATCAACAAGGGGTTATTTTAATTCTTCCTATCCATAAGAGTCATTTAAACATTTACGTAGGGTGAAGTTACCCATCAATAAACCTTCATAGCCCTCCTCCTAAACCCAGTTGCCTAATCTTCCACAATCGAAGGTGTATCATATTGAGTAGTTGGTTTAGGAATTTTCAATTTCGGGGATAATTATTTTCTAGTGCCCAAATTATACAAACAATTTTTTTCAAGAATCTAAACTTCCCTTTTTGTTTCCCATTTGTTCTTTCCTCTTGCCATCTTGGCATAAAAATTTTTCAACCATTATCTTCTGATAAGGTTTATGCATCACTTGTGTAATGAGCTCAGAGGTTCTAGAGCTGAACTTGGTAGATTTGATACCATGTGTAACATGTCAGTTGTTCAATGAAAGTAAATTCACTATATTTTAACCTCAAGTGAATAAACTATGTTCAATAATCATAGCAATAAATTTTTTCTTGTAATTCAAAGACTACATGCACATCTGAAATAATATATATTCCAAACTTTCATTTGCATTATAATTGAATATTACAATCTTTCCTTGAAATAATGACATATATGAAATCTCAAGATAACATTTCTTTCATTACAAATTCCATAGAAATGGATATAAGAGAACTAAATAGCTCCTTTGAGATTCATTAGCAATAGTAACAAATGGTCCAGGAAATCTCCCTCAAATCTTAGTCGCCAACTGATGAGGAGAAGCATCACTCAAGTGCTTTTCTTCCAACTACATAATCAAATGCAGTCACTCGCACATCTACCACATATGGAAAGATGGCCCTAACCTTCGATGAATAGATTGGTTGGAAAACCCCATAACAAGTAATCTTCACGAGCTTAGTGTTGTTTCCTACAAACTAGAACCTAATCATATGGTAGCTACTACTATGAGTATGAAAATCTCAGAATAGAATGTTATACTAGATCATAGTGAATTGACAGCGTAAACAGTGGCTACTTACACTACTTTGGCCAAAGTTTCATATTAAAGTGTCATCTATTCACCCACTACCCTAGCTCGATTTTGTTATTGACCATTCATGTAGTATGAACAGAGGAAATCCCCTTCTTAAGGTAATCTTTAACCCCAGGAACAACCTATTTCCTTTATAATAAACTATGCATGGGAAATTCCCTTCTTAAGGGAATCTTTAACCCCAGGAACAACCTATTTCCTTTATAATAAACTATGCATGGTAAATTCCCTTCTTAAGGTAATCTTTAACCCCAGGACCAACCTATTTCTTTTATATGACTATAACATTCCTACTAAGTAAATGCAATACATAAGCTACTTCCTTCATTGGATAATCCAATTGCAAGGTAATCTATGAATTCTCTATGGCTCTATCTTACGAATAACTTCATAATCTATAGTATAGCTACATAAGATTCTCCTTATTGTAGAATAAATACTTGTCATAAAATGACTCTAACTAGGAATATATCGCATAAATAAGTGATTCAAAAGTATATCCTTGTCAATAAATTACCTTAGTTCAAAGGTATGACCTCAATAATAAATGGCCTCAATCAAAAGAATCATCATATCAATAAATGACTCAATCTGATGTTTAGTCTCAACAATATTTAGGACTCTTATTTAAGAGCATAATCTCATCAATAAAAATCTATTCAAAAAGTAGAATCACGTCAATAAAATGACTTCATGTCAAGAGTATAAAACAACCAATCAAGTAACAATTTCAACTCAATAGGATATACCCACCTATGGTTCCAATCAATAATAATTCACAAATTCAAGTGATCAACTTATTCACATAGGTAAATCTCCATCTTGGTATACCCTAATCCCTAGATATAATCAACAATAATTAATTTGTCTTATCATGTAGGTTAATCTCATTCTATGTGCTATGGTTTCAATCAATAATCAAATTAAGCAATGATCAAGTGATCATTCAAGTATAGACTAACAATATGGTTTGCATGTTGTCTCTTTCTATCCATGATGAAAAGCATTTATACCAAGATTGGTGTCGTGTTTGCTAACCTTATTAACCTCTAGGGTTTTCCTAGCATAATATGCTATCAAATATAGGTTACCTCACACAAGTACTTATGACACATTTATCAAGGAAACTCAAGCAATTTCAATATTTCAACTCTTCAAACTAAGCATTGCCTAAATAATTTCTATCTTTGTTATAGTATTTAATACTATCTCGAATACCTATTCCATAATATGGAATATATAGAAATATCAAACAAGGAAATACTTTTCCTATCTAGATTCTTCATGAATTCATTTCATACGTCCAAAGAAGAAAATATTCATCTTATGATAAACAATACACATTTTTCCAAGCAAGTAATCAGAGTTACTCAATCTTTTCAAAATCATAAAAACATAAAAGTGTAGAAACCACATGTTTGTTTAATGTTTAATTCAAATTTGAACACATTGGTTCCCAAGCTCAGTCCTTCCAAGTATAGCTTACAAACTCTTCTTAAATTCTCCAATTCCACTCTCAAAAATTTCTCTTTATAACTCTCACAATGCTCCTCATGAATAAGCTCTCAGCTCAAAACAAGAATATCTTAGGTAAAAAGCAACATAATACTAATAAATTGTCCATCCAAATGAGGAAATCCTCTCCCCTATTTATACAAAAATATGAGACTTTTTTTTCTACAAGAAAGCTATGCTAAATGTCACTTCTCAACTCTTAAGATTGACTCAGCAAATAATCTCAATGGGTCGTAGCATTAAAAATTAATACTCAACAAAATAGAGCAGCAGGTCACTTAAAACAAAGACAGCAAGAATGCATTTCAGATATGCAAGGTGAAAGATCAAATAGGTCAACTCTATTTATGCCAGCTTATAGTTGACTTATTCTTTATTTTACCTTGTCTTCCATCATTGAGTAGAGATTTACAAATTAGACTTCTAATGCAATGTATTTTTCATAATTTGGCACCACCTAAACCTTCTTTCGTGCTTTTGGTGTTTTCTGTTTTATGACCAAGTCAATGTGTTTATATACACCTCAAATATCTTTTATAAACTCTTAACTGAGTCTTATCTATATATATATTGTGTTTTATTTGCAAGATTTGATGGTTCATATTAAACGTCTTTAGTGCTACCATGGTGCGCACATTATTGATGCACCAATACTCATACACATTGTGCATAATATAACATATAGTATGTGCTTAGTAATTTAAAACATTAGCGCTTTTTTTATTAACACCACTTTATTCAAGCATTACTTTATATCAATAGTGTATATATATATATATATATATTTCAATCAACTCCTATGCTAATAAATATACATCATTCCATACTCGAGTGCATATATCATATTACCATAATTCATAGATTTTATAATGCATATATATTTATATACATAGACACATAGATATATACGTATTAATATGCTCATATGGATGCCTCTATTTTTTGTCAATACATACACACATATTAATATATATATCTATATGTGTGTGTGTGTATCTTTTTCTTGATAATTAAACTCATACATAAGTAACTATATTGATCGATATATATATACACGAAGTGCATATAACTCATTGATTAATTATAATCACACAAAGAAGAACTCACATAAGGAAAGAGACTTAAACAAATCATGATCAATCAAGAAACCAAAGAATAAAACCAAAGTCATTCAATTCAAGAAAACAACCTATCTCAACCAAGGTCAACTACCCAATTATTCCAAATAATTCAAGACTAAGACCAAAGGCACTTACTCGTTTCCCAAGCTACTGACTTAACCAACTAAAAGTGTGTGTGTAAGCTCAATTAGGTTTCATTAAGGATTACCCGACCAATCACTTCTCCTGAGTGATACTTCCCCTCCCTTCCAGAGGATTAAATCTATCCCTGCATCTATCTTAGTTCAACACCAAGGTAGTTATACATTCATAATAAATTCATTTGCATCATAAAACATTTGTATCATCAAAGCATTAGAATGTTCATATTAATACATAGCATTCCATTAATTCAAAACATATTTATTCTTTTGAAATCAATAACATCTTATTGCATATTCACATATTTCATTCAACTAAAAAACATATTAAAGTCACAATTTACATTTATCAACATTTTCACACATAATGGTAAAAGTGACTCAGTAACTATGAAACGGGGTGTAACAATAAATTTCAATTTATGTCATTATTCTATCCTTTTTCCTTAGAAAAGAACAATAGTTAAGTCATTTCAAGTGATAGAACCAAAGGGAACTAGCCCTCTCTAGAGGTTATTTTCCATCGTAAGTGACCACAAACCTGGAAAAGATCCAATGTTTCACCAATAAGGTAAGTTTTGCAATTTATCAAGTGTGTTTACTTAGGTGATAACAATCACGATGAGAATCTAAAGGATCACTTGCAAAAGATCCAGCTATATCAATAGTATTGCAAGCCCACTTGGGTAAGGGTTGGATATCTCGAGATAGAGGGAGAGCTAGAGCATCATCCTCATCCTCAAGAGATAAGAAATATTGAAGAGATGAAGAGAGAGTAGTAGGAACTAAGGGAGAAACTATCGATGAAGAATACATCTAAGGAAAACTTGTTCATCAAACTAGACATCCCACCTAAAAAAGACATCTCTAGAATCGACATCAAACAATATATACACCTTAACATCCACACAATAGCCAAAAATATGAGTTGTTGGCTTTTCCTCCCCATAGCTCTTTCTATTGAGCTTTTGGAATGAATTTTCAAGCCTCACTACCAAATATTATGAATGAAGATACATCGATCTTGATATGAGACCAAGCCTCCTCAGGAGTCATACGTTACAATACCTTATAAGGCATACAATATTAAATATAATTGGTACAATTCACTACTTCATCCTAAAAGGGAGAACCCATAGCTCATTCAACTGAATTATATAGTTGTCCATCTCTTGTAAAGTTTTGATCTTTCACTTAGAAACACCATTCTACTAAGGGGTGTATGGAATTATAAGATAATGTTGAAGAAAATTCTCAATAAAAGTCCTTGAAAGCTTGATTGATATAATCCCCCCATTTTATGTGCATAATTTCTTGATAGAAACACCAAATTTATTTTTCATGAATGTCTTAAATATCTTGAAAGAATTAAAGGCATTGCTCTTGTACTTAAAAAGGTACACCCATGTACATTTGGAGAAGTCGTCATTAAATGTGAAAACATATTTGGCCCTTGAAAAAGAAGTTGGAAATGACATGAGGTCACTATATACCAACTCTATGGGTGCCTTAGCATATGTGGTTCTACTTAGAGGAAAATAATCCTATTGATATTTACCAAGGGCTCAACTAGTGTAGGAGCACCTTTGGGAAAATCTTGTCCATCAAAGTTGTTGATGAGTCTAGGCTCTAGGTTGTTTTGAGTCATGAAGAATTAAATAAGGTCATGTTGACCATTTTATGTTGTGAAGAGTCATGGTAGAGGTTATTAGGTGATTAGGTGGCCTAAATTGTTAAAAATTACAAACGATGAAATGTTGTCATATGGAAAATGTTGTAAAGTTGCAAATTTTGCAATTTGGTAGAAGTCCAACAGTCATGTCATTTCAAGAGATAGTTTAGGAGGTTGTAATAGTTGGTTTAGGAGGGAAAATGTATAAAAGAGGTTGAATACTTTTTCTAAGGGTTGGTTGTGAGTTTTGAAGAGGATTTTGATCAATATTATCACTATTTTCCTTAATTTATAAACTTTCCTTTATGTACAGTGTTATTGCAGAGTTATTGTACAGATCGTGCAATGCCTTATTGACTCAATTTGAATTGAATGGAATAGGAGACAATTGTATCCTTGTATGGAATCCAATTTTGAGGATTTTCATTGTGTTTAGTGGATTTTCTTGTTGATTTACTGAAACCAGGTTTGTGACTACAGAGTTAAGGGTTTTGTTGTTTTAAATAAGAAAATGGACCCATTCCACCTTCTGTAGGAACTATATCTCATTCAAATGAGTATTTACCATTAGGTAAAGGTGTGTAGATGGTTCTTTTGTGCAGGGAAGATCAAATAATGAGTTGGGCATGATGCCCTAGAAGGGAAAAGTGAGTTTTCCTTGTGAAATTGAGTGGTTAGAGTATGGAAATGTGTGAAATTGGTTAGGGCAGCACTATATGTTGATTTTTGAGTGTGTGTAAGGGTATTCAAAGGTTTTTGAAGTGGTTGCAGGGCTAGAGCAAGCCTGGAAGTCAGATTTTCATTAAAACCCTAAGCAAATTGCTTAAAAAAAGGGTTTCTGAGTTTGGTGTGCTGGAGACTAGTTCTAATAAAAATTGTGAAATCTTACGTTTTGTAACCTATGGATTTCTGCCATAGTGGTTTTGGAGGTTGGAAATAAGTTTTCAGACATGTTACTTTGGAAAATAGACCTAATTTGGGGTCTAGTCGACGTTGGAACCCTGATTTGATGAAGTTGTTACAAAATAACCTATTAATTTTTTGTGATAAATTGTTGTGTGCCCTGATGGGTCTTTGAAAAGGTACTAGTCCTGATCTGAGAGAACCTTCTCTAAAAGGATATACCCGATTTACTCAAATTGGATTACTATAAGGAATTGTGGTTGTTTGTTGTGATAAGGTGAATTTAGATTTTTGTGACTTGGTGATGTTGGCAAGAGACACTACAAAAAATTTTTGGTGTTTTCATTGATGGCAACCCTAGTCGGTGATTGGATCTGCACGTCATCATTTTCTCATACTGGCAGACAGATTGAAGATAGTCAAGGAAGAACAGAGCATTCAGCAGTTTTGTGTTCATTGATTCACATGCATATTTTCTATTGTTATTTTGAGTTGTAGATCTCATGGGAGGTTAATCAATGTATGTCTTGTGTTATTCAAAAATCTTAGTTCCTCGTATCAAGTTGTGTGCAAGTCTGGAGATTTGGTTGGATATATTTCTGTTCATCAATGTTTGGTGGCCGACCCAATTCATATAACATGTCGTGAATATTTGAGGAGTGTTTACTTAAATGTTTTTGTGTTCAAGCATTTTGATTTGGGTCTGAGCTGAGTTGTAGTAAACTATTATGGATGCGCATTGAATATTATTCATGATTTGAGCTGTCAGTTGTAAATATTTTTAAGTTTTATTGAAGCTGACATATTACAATTAAATTCTTAGTCACAAATATATATAAATGATCGATTATATCATTTTGGCATGTGAATAAGGTGTATCAATGTGTGTTGTGAATATTAGAAGGTTGATTGAGCGATTATGCACAGTTTCACTTTTGCATTAAATATTTTGTGATGCAAGTTAGAGCAGAGCAGAGCAGAAGTGGAAAATCAGTCAGAAGGACAGAAGATCAACTACTAAGCCTAACCGGAACTCTAATCAACCATTTGTAGATGCCACTCTCTTAGTTCATTCTTTTGGATCTAATCCAAATCTTTGTAAGGTAGTGTGCCTTTCTATTTTGAGCAGTGAGCTCTAGGCAGTGCGCCTGAATGCAAGTGCATTCCCACATTGTAATCTTCCTTTTGAGTATACTTAGATCATATTGTGGATTGGCCATCCACCATGGTTTTTCCCCTAATAGGGTTTCCATGTAAAAATCCTTTTGTTATGGTGTTGTGGTTGTTTTCTTTCTGTTCTTGCATATTTCTTTTGGTTGAATGTTTTAAGTGGGTTAAAGATTAGAATAATAAATTTATTTTTTGTAGAACACTGATTCAACCCCCCCTCTCAGTGTTGCTTGTTTCCAACAATTGGTATCAAAGCTAGTTCCTTGAAATAAGTCTAATAGCTTGGGGAGATCTTGGAAAGTGTTTTCAATGGATACAAGCAGTCTTCATCAACAACTTTGGTGGCCCTAGATGATCTTGACCAATCAAAATATGAGAACCGGGAACTGCAGGAAAGTCTTGAGAATGCAAAGAAATTCATTCAGTCATTGAAAGACAAAATTAATGAATCAAGGGAGAAAAGAAAGGAATTATGTGATAAGATTTTAAGTAGGAGAATAGAAGCATGGAAAATGAACAACTGAGTCATGCCTTGAAGGAGAAAATAGAAGAATGTGAAAAGTTCTTCAGAGAAAATGTTGCCCTGAAGCGTGAGATGGAATCTATCATGATGAGAATGACCAAGGAGATTGAAGATAGAAGGAAGAATGAAGAAAAGCTTGCTCAATCCTTGAAAGAAAAATTTGAAGAATGCAGTCGATTAGACAATAAATTGGAACAATCTAAAAACAATGAGGAAGTGCTTGGAAAACAACTTGCTGATCTCATAAATGAACTTACTGCTACAAATGAGTACAAGGAGAAATTCAAAGCTAGCTTAGCCAAGCTTGATGAACTGATTAAAGGTTAGAGGACTAATGGTGACAAGCGAGGTCTTGGCTATGAAGAAGGAGAAAGTTTCAAATCCAGAGAAGGGAGATTCAGGCAAGGAAATCAAATGAATGGAGCTAGAAGGAATCTGGTAAGACAATCAAATGCTCAAAGATTCATTGGTTATTGTTTTACTTGCAATAAATTTGGTCATATGGCTTCTTAGTGTAGAAGCATGATGAATCTAAGTGGACCATCATTCTCAGGTCAGTGCTTTAATTGTAATTAGTTTGGTCATAAGTCAAATGAATACAAAAATATGATGAACAACTTTCATAGACATGTCAGATGCTATGTATGCAATAGACTTGGGCATATTGCTAACCAATGCAGATCAAGGCAAAATCAGTGAAACAGTAGGTCTAGATAGAGAAATGTTGTGTTACAACTACAATAAATTTGGCCACACTGCTAGATTCTATTGGAGTAGAAGAGGTCTGGTAAAAAAAAACATATAGCAAGGTGTTAAGGGAAAAGGTAAAGTCACTACAGATGTGATCAAGAGGAAAATGCAGAAGAAATGGGTGAAGAAGAATCCCTTTGTTGAAGGAAATGTGCCAGCACCAGAATCTGCTTCTGGTAATTCCTTCGGGAATTAGTTTTAGGCCTTTGGCTTAGAGGGAGCTATCAAGAAAATCTCTTAATATCCTGTCAGTAACTGACACCGAAATGTGGATAAGTCTAGTAAGTGCATAGATGCTTTTCAGTTGTTGTTCAACCAATTGGAGAAAGTATTATACAGTATTGGAGATCCACATAAGAATTATCTATCATAGTGCATGGAAACAAGGTAACTGGATGAGTTAGGGTAAAAGAATTTATTGCGAAAAAAAGGGTTAGGTGTGTGAATGATAAAAGGTCATTTTTATCCTTCATTTGTCACTTTGCATTTTGGAAGTTTGGAGAGCTTTGGCGCAAATTTTGTTGAATTACGACAAGATTCAAGTGTGAAGAAGATTCAGCGATCAAACTTCGATCCGACGAAAAGGTATTTATCAAAAAATCTGTGAATTTGTGAATTTGTAAAAATGGCCACTCCATTGGTAGTTGAAGTCAAGGATATACCCCGTCTGAAGTTCAAGTGGCATCCTTTTAAGTCTATTGAGACCGATCCCCTAGGTGTGTTTCTATATGTATCGTACGGTGTCTTGCATACTGAAGACATTATGGCTTACATTCATGCTAATATTGAAGAGTTAGGGAGCTCACAAATGCTGAATTTGTATTCCAACCATATAATTGGAGAGGACTTCACTATTAAGCCAGAATACAAAACCCTAGAAGAGAAGTTCACACAGTTTGTGAAATTCCCCATATTTGAGGAAAGCGAATGGGTGCGATATATTTTGAGCCAAGTTCATGTGGTTGAATATACCTTTTAAGATTATGAAAGAGGCTATAAGTGTTATCAAGGGTCTAAATTCCTCTAGTGGACTGCCAATCTTGAAATCTGTAAAGAATCTGACGGTTACTGATGCAACAGGTGCAAAAATTGATAGAAAGGAAATGACAATCGAAGATATTATTGAAGTGGATGTAAAATTTGCATCAATGGTCATTGGCTACAAGGTCTACCACTCCAACCGAGATAATTCAGTATCGGGTAGGACCATTTATGCAGTCTATCAGATGGTAAAAGAAAATGCAGATTATGACTTTTGTGAGCTGCTTAGAAGTTAGTTGATAGAGAATCTAGGTAAGATTAAGAAAGACAAGAAGAACTCTTTTAAATATGGTAATTTTTTGTAGTGTCTATTCTTTTATTTCATGAGTGAGGTTCCAGGTGTTGGGAAAGTTCATTGGAAAAATAATCAGCCTATAGTTGTTCAAATAGGAGATATATTGTATGGAATTGGTGATAGTTAGACCAGAAAAACTACCCTCTGGGGGTACTTCAAAAAATTTCAGAGTATGATGCATACAAGAGAAATAATTCCTACTTCAATTGTAGAGAAGTACAAAGATACAATTTTTTTCATGGTAGATATTGATCAATGCCTAATGGAAGTCATTGATCCCAGAATGATATATGGATTATGCCTAAGGGATATGAATTCAAGGAGAACATCTTGGAGATGTATGCATAACATTTGTTGAGAAATCCTCTGGATCCAATAGAAGAGAGGTTTGGAACCTATGCTGAAAAAGATATGCAGGTGTATGAATAGCTAAATAAGCATAAGCTTGTCAAAAGAGAAAGAAAAGAAGTGGAAGTCATTACAGAAAGAATGGGTATATCTGCAGAAGCATTGAAAGAAGCCAGAAGCATGAGAGATGAAGCTAAAGCAGGAAAAGAGCCAACAAGAACCGAATCTGCTAGTTCGATAGCATCTTGTGCCCATACTAGATCAACAAGGAGTTCTCCATCCCTATCCGCTCCTCCAGCTGAGCCAGTTCTTTTGCAAACTCAAGACAAAGATTATGGTAAGAGGAAGAAGAACAAGAGCACAAGAACCTATGAATCCATCTCAGAAGATGAGGAGATTGAGTCAGATGAAGGTGTGAAATAAATAAAGGCTACCAACACTCAGGCTACAAAGGTAACCAAGAGAAAATCTTCTGGTGAAGAAGAAAAGGCAAAGAAGGAAAAAATTAACAAACTAGGTATGACATTTGAAGAAGTTGAGAATGTTGTTATCAAGGATGGAAACCTCAAGCCCCTCTCCAAATGGTATGAAATTTTTGATGAATCGGGAAAAAGAACTCTTGAGGAGGCAACAATAAAGCATCTGAATATTTTCAATAAAGTTCTTGTTGAAATTATGTCTAGTTTACCTAAGAGTCTTTATGAGGTTTTGGAGATGAGAAGAGTAAATGCTAGGACAGAAGAAGAGCATATGAGAGAGAATTCTTGTAGACTTATGTTCGGAAATGTCTATAGAGGAGATGAAGTCACTCCTGAACAAAGCCAAGAAGGAATTTAAAAGAGAAACAAGGGTGAACAAACTTATGATTGGTGAAACTGATGTTGTTGCTGATGAAACCAAGAAAATCTTGAAAGAATTTATGTTAAAGAACAAGATCAATGTTGAAGAAGTTGTATCTAATCCAGTAAATGAGGAGGTGAATGTAGATATTGAGGATATTTAGATTCCTCCTAATGTGGAAAATATAGAAGTACCTATGGAGACTGAAGCTCCTAAGGTTGTATTAGCTGAAGGAAAGAAGATGCAAAATGAAGAAGTTGAAGCTCCTAGAGGCAATCAAGAAACAGTTACTGAAGAACCAAAAGTTGAAGAAGAAAAGGTTCAAGTTAAGGAAATTACAGTGGAAGCTAGAGACACTGCTAAGGCAGTGAAGAAATTTATGGTGGAACAACATGAAGAATTTGATCCTGAATTGGTTGAAGGCCTGATTGATCTATCCACCTTGTCCCCAATTCAGAAAATGAAAGTTGCATCTTTTTCCCAAGCAAAAGCCAGAGAAGAATTGTCGAAGTCCCACATTGAGGATAATGAACTTTTGGGTCTTGCATCTAGAGTTCTGGAGAAAATTACGTCAACTCATGTTAAGGATCCTTTTGGTTCCTCTTCTTGTGAACTAAAGAAGCTCATAAATTTTGTAAGTCCCAATTTTGAGTCTCTTGAAAAATCATCCATGGTTAAAGTGCAGAAGGAGTTTGATGGAAAAAGATTTAGTAGGTTGAAAGAAATGATTGCAAATGATAAAAATTTGTTAGCCACCTGTATGAAGAATATTCAAGTTTCTCTATCTGAAGGTGGAAAGGCCTATAAGTCATGTTTAGTTTTGTCCAAATTTACTAAAGACAATGAGAAGAAGGTGAAGGATCTTGAAAAATAATTGGCTACCATTTCTGATGCTTTTGATCCATTAGCTGGTGATGTTGGTAAGCAACAAGGTCAAGTAATATCTCTACTTGACAAAATAAGGGCTTGAAGCATGAAAATGATAGGATTGTAGGAAAAGCATGTGAGCTCAGAGGACTAATTGGTCAAAAGATTGAAATAATGGTGAGTGCATTAAAGGAAGCCAAAGATGTTATGGCAGTTAGTGACCCAATGAATCTTGAGTCTGCAGAAACACAATCTTATTTAGTTTGTGGTCACATAACAATTATAGAGAGCCCCAAAGGGTTTGGGACACAAATTTAAGCGTGTTGAAGAAATATTTTGTAGATGTTTTCAAATTTGTGTAAGTTACAAGATCATGCTTGTATAGTTTGAAATTTTGATTTTTGTTTGGTTACCCCAGTTTTTCCATTGATGTCAAAGGGGGAGATTTGTATAGTGAAAAATGAATATTCATCTTAGGGGGAGTTGAATTTCTAAGCTAAGATTGAAGATTCTTTTTGAATTTTTGAAGTGGCAGTGTAATTCATGTTGGTACTGATCTGACACTTAGTCATTTTTCACTAAGTGTTGCCATCAATGCCAAAGGGCGAGATTGTTGGAAAGAGACACTCCAAATGTTTTTTGGTGTTGTCATTAATGGAAACCCTAGCTGGTGATTGGATATGCACGTCATCATTTGCTCATACCGGCAAACAGATTGAAGACAGTCAAGGAAGAACAAAGCATCTGGCAGTTTTGTGTTCATCGATTCACATGCGGATTTTTTGTTGTTATTTTGAGTTGTGGATCTCATGGGAGGTTGATCAATGAATTTATTTTGTTATTCAAAAATCTTAGTGCCTCGTATCAAGTTGTGTGCAAGTCTGGAGATCCGGTTGGATATCTTTATGTTCATCAATGTTTGGTGGCCGACCCAATTCATATAACATGTCGTGAATATTTGAGGAGTGTTTACTTAAATGTTTTTGTGTTCGAGCATTTTGATTTGGGTTTGAGCTGAGTTGTAGCAAACTATTATGGATGCGCATTGAATATTATTCATGATTTGAGCCGTTAGTTGTAAATGTTTTTAAGTTTTATTGAAGCCGACATGTTGTGATTAAATTCTTAGTCGCGGATATATTTAAATGATCAATTATATCATTTTGGCATGTGAATAAGGTGTATCAATGTGTGTTGCGAATATCAAAAGGGTGATTGAGCGATTATGCACAGTTTCACTTGTGCATTAAATATTTTATGATGCGAGTTAGAGCAGAGCAGAGCAGAAGTGGAAAATCAGTCAGAAGGACAAAAGATCGACTACTAAGCCTAACCGGAACTGTAATCGAGAATTTGTAGATGTCACTCTCTCAGTTCATTCTTTTGGATCTAATCCAAATCTTTGTAAGGTAGTGTTCCTTTCTATTTTGAGCAGTGAGCTCTAGGCAGTGCGCCTGAATGAAAGTGCATTCCCACATTGTAATCTTCCTTTTGAGTATACTCAGATCATATTGTGGATTGGCCATCCACCATGGTTTTTCCCCTAACAGAGTTTCCACGTAAAAATCCTTGTGTTATGGTGTTGTGGTTGTTTGCTTTCTGTTCATGCATATTTCTTTTGGTTGAATGTTTTAAGTGGGTTAAAGATCAGAATAATAAATTTAATTTTTATAGAACACTAATTCACCCCCCCTCTCAGTGTTGCTTGTTTCCAACAGGTGAGTGATTGATTCTAGTTGAGATTGAGTTTTTTGGTGTGAGGACCTTCCTTGATTGTCATCAATTGGTATTAGAGAAAAGGTACTAGATCTTTGAGGAAGAAGATTGAAGTTTGGAGAAGAAAGGTTGGAAGGTGAAAAGACAAAGTTGTTAAGATGTCTCCTAAAGGAAAGAATGTGGAAAAAGAGATGAGTGATTTGAAAGATAAGTATGTGAGAGAGATCAGAGAATTGAAGGAAAGGTTGACAGCTTTGGAAACAAACAAGTGAAGAGATGAAGTTGAAAGTGATTCAGATGAAGAAGAGGATGAAGAATTTGAAGATGTAGATGAATAACTTGATCCAAAAGATCAGAGAATGGAAGATTTGTTAAGGGCAGTAAAGAGTAACAAGCATAAGGTAAATATTGATCAAAATTTTGGTGGGAACCTGAATAAAGAAGAGTTATTAGATTGGATAGTATCTTTGGATAACTACTTCGAGTGTGAAGAGATTCTTGAAGAACAAAGAGAGAAGATTGCAAAGACAAAACTAAAAGGTCATGCACTTTTGTGGTGGGATTATCTGCAATCAGAGAAAAGGAAGCAAGGAAAATCCAAGATTGTAACATGGGACAAGATGGTAGCCAAGATGAAAGGTAAATTTCTCGCTTCTAATTATTCTATATAGATGTTTAGGAAGTCACAAAGTTTAAGGAAAAAAGAAATGGTTGTAAAGGCATACACTGAGGAATTCTATAAATTAAGTATGAGGTCTAACCATAATGAGAATGAGGATGAAAAGATAGCTAGGTACTTGGGTGGTTTGAGATTGAATATTTAGGATGAATTGGCTTTGACAAATCCAATGAGTGTTGAAGAATGTTATCAAATGGCACTAAAGGCTGAGGAAAAAGTAAAAAGAAGGAAATAAAAGAAAATTAGAGTAAGAGGCATCACTTCAAGGGGCAGAGGTACATATTCTTCTTCAAGAAAAATAAATGAGAATCAAGAAGAGACACACAAAAGACAAGAATGGTCAACTACAGATTTCAGAGGTGGCTTTCGAGGTTGAAGAGGAAAATTTGGAGGAGGAAGAAGTTCAAATCAATTTGCTAGTAGGTGCTTCAATTGCAATGAATTTGGGCATCCATCTGACAAGTACCCTGAGAATTTGGTGCTACATCAAGTGGTGGAGAAAGGAAAGGTGAAATAATAGCCCAAATTTTCCAAGAAGATGAAGCTGAGAGTTCAAATACCAATAGTTGTGGTCCTAAAGTTGGGGAAATTTTGATGAAGAGACAACTCTTGAAGACATCCAAGGAGAAGGAGTTGATTCAAAGAAGAGCATTATTTAGGACAGCTTGCAAATGCAAAAAAAAGGTATGTAAGCTGATATTACATTCAGGGTGTATTGATAATATGGTGTCTAGTGAAATGGTAGACAAATTGAAATTGGAAAGAGTACCTAGGGAAAAACCTTACAAAGTATCTTGGGTAAGTGATAATATTTCCATTGTGGTGAATGAACAAGCTTTTGTTGAGTTCCAAATTGGTAGATATAGAGACAAGGTTGTTTGTGATATTTTTACTATGAGTTGTTGTCATGTGTTACTTGGAAGGCCCTGGTAGTTTGACAGGTCTACAATTTATGATGGGAGACAAAATACCTATAAAATTGAGAAATATGGGAGAAAATTCGCATTAACTTTGTTGGTTGAAGAAGCAAAAGAACAAGGTAAGATCATCATGATAGGGAAGAAAGAGCTTGTGAGCAATGAGGAAGATAAGAGTATGGAATTGGAAGCCATTTTAAGGCTTGATAGTGTTGGGACAATAGATAGAAGAAATGAAGACAATATGCAAATAGTTGTTATGAAGGATGCTTCAATGTGGAAGAGAAAAGTAGGTGGATTAGTGTCTCAGTCTGATATAGTGCAGTATAAGGGTGAAATGCTTGTGGAAAAGCAAGAAATGTGTGAAGGAATAATGGTTGGGACAGTCAAGTGTCCATTGACAGGAAAAGGGGTGAAAGGACAATCATTAAATGGAAAGACAAAGGTTTATGGGATTGATGGGATAGTGAAAAATATGTTTGCAGGTCTGGTAGAGGTTCCTAAGTTGGATGGTGCAGTTGTTTACAAGTCTGACAGAGAAAAGGATGAAGTCAAGAAGAGTATGTGGCAATGGTCTAAGCCTGAAGCAACAGTGGAAAAGAAGGTAGTTGATGAGGTTTTGTGTGCAGAGGTGAAAGAGAGTATAACACTAGTGTTTGATGATGAAAAGGTTAAAGGACACCCCGCTAAGTAGTGTGTGAAAATGGAGCATGTTTCAAGTGATGACAAGGTCAAGGATGACAAGCACAGTGTGAATAAAAATAAAGGTGAACCTACTGACAGAGTTCAAGAAGGTCAGAGGCAAGAGATGATTAGAGGTGAAAAAGTTGCTATATCATTTCCAAGAGACTTGGAAAAATTTCAAGCTGGGGTGTATGGTGCAGGAGAACCTTTAGGAAAATCTTGTCCATCAAAGTTGTTGATGAGTAGGCTCTAGGTTGGTTTGAGTCATGAAGCATTAAATAAGGTCGTGTTGACCATTTTATGTTGTGTAGAGTCGTGGTAGAGGTTATTAGGTGATTAGGTGGCCTGAATTGCTAAAAATTGCAAACGATGAAATGTTGTCATATGGAAAATGTTGTAAAGTTGCAAATTTTGCAATTTGGTAGAAGTCCAACGGTCATGTCATTTCAAGAGACAGTTTAAGTAGTTGTAATAGCTGGTTTAGGATGGAAAAGGTATAAAATAGGTTGAATACTTGTTGTAAGGGTTGGTTGTGAGTTTTGAAGAAGATTTTGATCAATATAATCACTATTTTCCTTAATTTTTGAACTTTCCTTTCTGTGCAATGTTATTACAGAGTTACTATATAGCTCGTACAGTGCCTTATTAACTCAATTTGAATTGAATGGCATAGGAGACTATTGTAGCATTGTTTTGAATCCAATTTTGAGGATTTTCATTGTGTTTAGTGGATTTTCTTGTTGATTTACTAAAACTGGGTTTGTGACTGCAGAGTTAAGGTTTTTGTTGTTTTAAATAAGAAAATGGACCCATTCCACCTTTTGTAGGCATTGTATCATGGTTGAATGGGTATTTACGATTAGGTAAATGTGTTTATATGGTTCTTTTGTGCAGGGGAGATCAAATAATGAGTTGGGCATGATGCCCTAGAAGGGAAAAGTGAGTTTTCCTTGTGAAATTGAGTGGTTAGAGTATGGAAATGTGTGAAATTGGTTGAGGCAGCACTATATGTTGATTTTTTGAGTGTGTGTATGGGTATTCAAGGGTGTTTGAAGTGGTTTCAGGGTTGGATCAAGCTTGGAAGTCATATTTTCATTCAAACCCTAAGTAAATTGCTTAAAAAGAGGGTTTTTGAGTTCAGTGTGTTGGAGACCAGTTCTCCTGATAAAAATTGTGAAATCTTAGGTTTTGTAACCTATGGATTGCTACCTTAGTGGTTTTTTAGGTTGTAAATAATTTTTGAGACGTGTTACTTTGTAAAATAGACCTAATTTGGGGTCTAGTCAACGTTGGAACCCTGATTTGATGAAGTTGTTACAAAATAACCTATTGATTTTTTGTGATATGTTGTTGTGTGGCCTAATGGGTCTTTGAAAATGTACTTTTCCTAATATGAGAGGAGCTTCTCTAAAAAGATATACCTGATTTACTCAAATTGGATTACTATAAGGAATTGTGGTTGTTTGTTGTGATAAGGTGAAGTTAGAGTTTTGTGACTTGGTGAGTGATTGATTCTGGTTGAGATTGATTTTTTTGGTGTGAGGACCTCCCTTTATTGTCATCATCAACATAAAAAAAAACCATTGGTACAAGAAATATTAAAGGGAAACCTAACACCAATGTTAGAGTACTCATCTGTTTGAGAAATATGTAATTGACATGATGAAATTTTTTATTTTAAAGCTTACTCACAATGTCTACATGTGATATGAAAGATAAAACCGAACTAGATGAACCTGCAAAACCATCAAATCAATATAAATGAGAAGGATCAACACTCACAATAGCCACAGTAATATTAGGATCATAAACCTGACATGAATAACTACATCATGTGGGGTAAACTTAATTGTCCTATCTATGTAAAATTGGAAAATATGATACATTGAGATAAGGTTAGTGGAGATATCAAAAACAATAAGAATATCCTAAAGAAAACCACCCTCAAGTGGAATATTACCTGAGACCAAAATTAAAAGGTGTGTAGAATCCCATACTACAATTTATGTAGTGTTGCAATCTAAAAGGGGTGAAGCCAAATTATGGGAATGCTTCATGTGTTGTGTTGCATAAGAATCAAGTATCCAAGTAGTTGTAGAAGGTAATCCCATGTAGAAAGAGAATGACCTTTACCTGTATAGGAGGGAGAAGACTTAGGGATTGAGATGTTATGTTTCTACATGGATTCCTTTAAAGCTTCTAATCTCTTCCAATGTATAGTAACCCGATGTCCCTCTTTACTAGATGTCCCTCTTTACCACAAAATATGCAAGGTTCACTTGCTTTCTTCTTCGTCTTGGAGGAAGACTCATAAGACTTAGAAGATTTATCATTTCAAGGAGTGGTTTGAGACTTTTTTTGAATTCTGAGATGCTTTATGGGAACGCTTACTACTTGAAGTATATGTCTTAGGATTTTTTTCTTCTTGTCTTTTCCTTTGGATATCTATGCAACCAATGCTTGGTTTTTGGAACTGGAAAGAGAGTCAAACTAAGTCAACTTCACCTACTCACAAGTCAAATCTCACTAAAAACCTCAAAAGATGGCATAGTAAGAGAATTTACCAGTGCATCCATAGTAGAGTATAACTTGGAAGAGAAGACCTAAAATGGATCTCTAAGCTTAGACAATATCATAAAAATATATTCTTTGTCAATTTTATTCTTCCGACAACCCTCCAAGAGTGATCTAAGAGACTTAAACTTCATCAAGAAGTCCTCATTAGAGGGTAAATAATTAGCTGTAACAAGTGATGTCAATTCTTCCTCAATCTAGAGTGCTCATAAAGCATTAATGGTGCTAAAAAGCTTTATAAATTTCTCCCACATATCCATAGGAGAGGTGCAAGAATCAATATGAAATAGGAGATTTTCTAAAACCTGTAGTGAAATCAATCCCATGGCCTCATCCATCTTGTTCCTATGTTGAAGTACCTCAAATTGATGAGTCAATGCAAATTGAACTTCATCCAATGGAGACCATAAACCATTAGTCATGAGTAATTTGGTCATATGAGCTTTTCATATATGATAGTTATGTGGTGTAAGATGTTGAACTAAATAGGTATCTACTATGGTGTTTGAGGTTTTCAAAAATGTGTATGGTAAAGGGTTGCTATTTTTTATTTATATAGATATTGAAACAAAAAAAATTACCCCCCCATAACAAGAAACTTACTAAAACCTAGTGCAACTTTAGGAGAAAAAAAGCTTGAAAAAGAAAAATCACTTCAAATTAATATCTACATACCTAGTGAATTTTCTAGAAAAATAGACTATAGATCTATGTAAATCACTAAAACACCTTTCCAATGCCTATTTGTTTGCAAAAAATTGAGTTTGTATGCCCAAGTTATGACCCCAAAAGTGTAAACTAAAAGATCTAACTTCAATAGCCTATAGAAAATTCTTGAAGAAAAGTATGGAAAAAATAGCTACACCACTAGAATGGGCTCATAACCAACTTTCCAATTATGGTATTTTTCTTTGCAAAATATAGACAACTGAGGAAAATTTTATAGTCAATTTCGTGAAATTTTCCCAATTTGGCTTGTAGGACAACTTGGGGGCTAAAAAAGGAGGCCCACGATTGTGTGGGAAACTAGATGTTGAGTGCAAGGATTGAGGTATAGGTTGAGGTCACCAATGTGACTGTTGCTTGCATGTAGGAGCTTGTGGGGGCTAGAAAAAGATCCATTGATGAGCACCATTGTGGTGACCTCTCTTGGTGGCAGTGTTGTGTCGAGCTTCCTAGCCAGTACTAAGTATAGCACTAAGTGAGATATGTATATATCCAAGTGCCGTATAGTGATGTAAATATATTTTTCTTTTTTTTGTAGCAGCCATATGATATGGCCTATATGGGCCTCATACAGTTGTTGTGTAAATCTCCTTTTCCTCAAAAGTTCCCATTGGTGGACATAGGAAAAATTATTGTCAATTTTTTTGTTTGGCCTCCTAAACTCAATGGTGAGCTTCGTTTTTCTTCAACATGCACTAAAAAAAATCTAATTCCAAACCTACAAAAATATATGAAGATTCCAGATTTGATGCTCCTATAACCCTTGTTCAAGAAAACCCTCAAAAATAGAGAAGGGGTTTGTTGGATCCATGCTTTGATACCATGTTGAAATTTTGAAACATGCATAAATTAGGATCAAATAACAAACAAGAACACATTCCACACACAAGAGTTGCAAACAATGATTTGATATTTCCTCAAAAAGAAAAAATTACAGAATAAAACAATACAAAGAAGGAGAATACTTATAAGAGAAAACCCTAAATGATAAAGGGATTAGATCATGCCAAGTGTCATCATCTTATGTAATAAGACATAATGATTTAATAATAGACCGATCTAATAAAATAAAAAAGAAATCTCTAAATTTAGCTTAAGTACATAAAGTGAAATTAGCCTAATGATTAATTAAATATTAATTAATTATTAGCTAATTAATTATTACTCTAACAAAATATGGCCCTCTTAAATATATGGGTGAAAGGATAAGATTTGATTAAGTAAAATGGTTAAGTGAAGAAAGGAAAGGTTGATAAGATATAGTAATAGGAAAGTAGAGGGAAGGTGTAATTGGAGATTCTCATTTAGCAATAAGAAAGGTTTCCCCTAAGAAATAGGAAATTGAATTAGTATAGTAATGAGAAGTGAATGAATAAAAAGTGATATAAAGGAGAAAGCATTGCAACTAAAGTTATTTTCCCCAAGTTTGATTAAAGAGATATCCCCCTAAGGAAAGAGGGAGGTATGATAAAATAGAACAAAGGAAAATTCTATGAGCAAGTTGTAGATATATGCTTTTAAGCATCAAGAGTCATGAATCAAAGGTAGGAGAATGAAACCATATAAAAATAGAGAAAAAATGAGGTAACAAAAGTGGAAATGCTAAATATGAACAAGTCACAAAAGTGTAGATGGAAAGATAGTTAAAGTAGTAGGATATAATATAGCCATGAGGTGTAATAGATGAAATCATAAAGGAAGATACACAACATGAAGGGATCTATGCATACTTGGTTAGGAAATTAGAGGTGGTAAGGAAAAATCTTTATGAGTAATATACGTCATCATCCCCAATAGGCATAAAACAACAACACAAGGAAATGAGTAGGATTAAATAAGTGACAAATAGAGTGGAAACAAGTATGACATGTGTGGTTCAAAATAGATAAGGGAAGAGATTCTCTTGTACTTTGGGGTGAAAGTTCAAATTTATGTTCCACTTCAAGCCAACTTAGTAGCATAAATCAAAATAAACATTTCTAATTGAAAGTCAGTTTTTATCAAATATATATGATAGCTATATTTATTCTAGTTGGATTATATCTAGGCCATAACTTTTCAAACTAGAACACTTGTTCACTAAATATATCTTTAGCATCAATTTGGAGCCAATTTAAATATATATATATATGAAAATTTTGATGTTCTTACAACTCCAACTCACATAAATATTATTTTTTTAAATATATATAAATACTCTTTTGTAGATCTATAAGTGTAGTTTAAAAAATAAAAATTAATAAGTTATATGCTATATTTTTATTTTTACTAAAAGTAGGACATCAACACCAACATATAAGGTTGATTTTCTTCTAAAGAAAATACTAAATTTTATTTTATTTTTAAAAAAATATACGATTCAATAGAGGACAAATTCCTTGTCAAGACAATCTATTTTTTCCTAATTTGGTTAAATAATTAGGAGAAAAAGTTGCATCTCATCAAAATAGTTATGATTTAAGTACATGCAACTTTAAATAAATTTTTTTTATTAAAATAGAAAAAAAATAATGCATACATTAAAGTTCAAGTTATAAATACAAAAAGAAGCGAAGGAAAAAAAATTACTATATAAAAATTTGCATCCCACTTAATCCATTTTCAATATTTTATGAATAACTAAATTATAAAAAAATACTTGAATGTAATTTATTAAACTTTAATTTAAAATAAAAACATAAAATGCATTAAAAATCTATATTTTATTAGTTTAAATCATTTCAAAATTCAAAACACATATGTAACTTTCTAGTGATTCAAGTCAAAAAAAGATTAGTGCTGGCCATTTTTTTTAATAAAAGTGGGACATTGCTTTGATCTTTCATCCTTAGTGTCATTCTCAAAATATCATCTAGAGGAAGGTATAAATAAGAACAAAATACTTGAAAAAAATATCATGAATCATGATGGAAAAATAGAAGAATCCACAAACATAAAGTAGTGATGATGTAGGAAGAGTAGAAAAGTCACATGTAGAGAAATCAAGGAGCAAATAAAAGAATGAAAAACATATAAGGTAACTCATATTACAACAAGAGAGTAGTAGATAAAAGAGGTGTGAAATACAAAGGATGTATCATACAACCCTTGTTGGTAAGGATTTGGGCATGCAAAGAGACTCATTGGAGCTAACTTTGTGCTTTTGATAAAGAAGTTGGATAGAGGGGTAATACTAGCAATGATCTTACATAGAGGATTGTTGAAGGGAAGGACAAGCTTCATAGCTATAATATATGTAGAAATAGGAGTATAAATTATAGGAGCATCAAAGGAGGAAATTCTAAAAGCATATTAGAGGATCATGGTCACCATCATGTATATCATAGGAGAAGTGTGAGTTATATTTTGTTTTATATTATTCTAACCAATTAGTATTGGAAGTAGTCCATAAGTGGAACCTGTGCATCATAAGAAAAAAAAGATGTACTTTTATTGATAAGATTTTGTATTTGATTCTTTAAAACACAACATTGATAGGTAAAAGGACCTAACATCCTATGATATAAACAAGAAAGGAGTAAATGAACATTCTTAAAGGATTTTTTAAATGCAAGTGGTGGAAGAGTAAAGACTCAAAAAGAAGTGGCAAGATTTATTTAATAATAATATCAATACATGTATAATTTGTTTCTTCTTTTCTATCTTGCTTATATCATAAGAGGATAATTTATTAGAGAAGTCTCACATGAGGTATCCATAGGAGGAGTATAAGGAGAAATGATATCAAATCATATTAGTGATATTTTGACCTTAGTGGCCCATAATGCCAAATCAAAAATTGAAGTGTGCCAATCAAAAAATATTTTATTTTGAATATGAGGTAGAATAAATTATCAAAGAATATAAGTTAGACCATGAAATTAAGAGGGTGTAATTACATCTGAACAAGCACTAAAAATAAGTGAGAAGCATAGTTCCTAATTTTTTACTAGAATATTTCTTAAAATGTGATAATTTTATGAGAGTGACCTTATGTTTTCCATATTACATTAGAATTTGAGTGTAAATACATGTGCATGATCAATAAATGAGTGTAAACAAATATGAGCTAGGGTGTATAATTAATCCAATGCACCACCTATCAAACTAGTACAGGATATAATTTAGCCAATGACAAGATTGTCAAAAATAATAGTTGAGTAGAGAGTATAATTTTTTATCACATGTCAAATAGGATCTATGTGGTCATTATATTTATCAGAGAATATAGCATTCATGCCACTACAAGAAGGATATGTGATAATTAGATATGAAACATGAGAGAGTAGGCATGGTGTTGTTGATTTGAGAAGTATATGAGGAAATAACATCATCCATTTTCACATCTAAATCCCTAAGGTTATTATACACATGAGTCTTTTCATGGGTAGGATAAGAATAAATAGCATGTGGATTAAAATGGACACCACTAGGAGTAGGAGCATAGGGGTAATAAGGTACAATATTAGGATGGAAAATCAAGTTAAACACTTATAGGAATGAGGTAAAAGGGGTTATTATGAAAAAAAGGGGTAGAAGAGGAAGTGGGAAAAGGTTGGTTAGAAGGGAGGACATGACTAGAATAATAATGAAGTGGATCCATGATAAGAAGGGAGGGCTTAGATACAAGACTAAGTAGAAAGAAAGGTGAAAGGAAATGTATAAGCATCAATATGATAATGTAACTCTTTCAAGGGAGTGTATGACAAGCATACATCAAAGTCGTAATTTGTAATAGTATGGCCAAGACTATGATCATTCAAAGAAGGAATTAAAATATTGAAATTATGCACAAAATGTGTAGTTTGGTAGGAAGGAGGAGAAAGATAAGGCTCAAAGGTAGAATAATCAACATAATGGGTATAAGAAACACCACCATCAATGGTAAATTCACTAAAATCATAAAAAAGATATATCATCGAGATAGGAACATGAACCTTTAGGTGAGAAAATATTTAAGATGGTATGAGGATAAATGGTCATAGTAGAGAGAAGAGAGAAACAATGTACCCCATCCAATGGTGCATCTGAGGTATATGTAGTAAGAGCAGAAGAGGTAGAGCACCATGGATCACTATCGTGGCTTATAGTAAAAGGATTACTTATATGAGGGAGAGAGAGTGGGAAGATTACAAGAGTGGGAAAATTATCATCATTATCTAATTAGGTGGATCTATATTAGGTGTAATAATGAGAGTAGAATGTGGAGGACTACTAGTCGTAAAGAAATTGGCATGGAAGGATGAAAGTGTGTTTAATTCAAAGGGATATTTGCTAATAAAAATAATTAAAAGAAAGATAATTAGATTTAGATGAGTCAAAAAGTGATTAATAGAAAAATGAGAAGAATTTAATTAAAATTCTAAGGTTAGTATGCTTCAAGGAAAGGGGATGGCTAAATAGAAACTATTAAAAAAGAGTGGTATAAAAGAGAGAGGCATGAAGGGAGACTAGGGAAATGGAATAAGTCATCCAAGATAGGGCAAGGATAGCCTAGAGTAGTAGATAAATAAAGAGAAGGTAAAGAGTGGTACTTGGTAATATGATTGGAATATGTATAGGAAAATTTAAGGGAAGTGTTGGAGGTTTTAAGGTAGTAGTAGGAGTAGAAGAATAAGTGAAATAAGGTGTTTAAAGAGTTTTGAAATAAGTTTCGTAAGAGTGAAAAAAGAGTATTTTAAAGAGGGGAAGGGTAAATAAGGGTGGAAGAGAGTGAATGGGGAATATTTTGGATGAAGAAAGGGACATTGTAAAGATAGTAATAGAAGGGAAGGGTGGGAATATAGGTAAACTATGTACTGGGACAAAGAGAAATGGTCTTGTAAAAGGATAGCTAGGTGTTGTGATGAGGGAAATGGGAGAGAATTGAGTAGGTAAGGTAGGATTAGGTGTTAAAAAGGGAAAATGGGTCTTTTTAATGTAGAAATGCATGTTTTGAAGTAAATAAGGAAAGATAAAGATAATTGGAAAGCTAAACTAGATGCTGGCAAAGAGAAATCAAGTGTTGGGAAGGGCCAATGGAAGGTGGTAGCTAAGGGGATAAGTCGAATCAGGGTGGTGTTGATCAAATTGAGGATCATGAAAGGGTATGAAAATATTGTAGAAAAAAATGAAAGTGGTGTGAAGCATGTTAATAGAATAATAGATGGGTATTCGGACAAGAGGCACTAAAGACCATAGGGTAAGGTTTGTACAAAATTAAAAAGAATATTTGAAGGGGGAAAAAAGAGGTGAGAGATGAAGATCGTAAGAAAAATGATTAGAAAGTTGGGGGTTTGTTGGTTTGTACTATAAAATTAGAAATAGGTCCAAGTTGGATTGTCAAGTTCATCCAATAAAACACTTATTTTGGCACCCCCTAATTATTAATGTGTACCTAGGAGATTAAAAAATCTTTATTTGCACTAATTTATCAAAATATTAGTATAAATTAAAGTACAATAGTAAATTCAACAATATCTAATCACAGACAATAAGTAATCACATTCAAATTTAACATAAAATAGATAAAATACATAAGTTAAAAAAATTATATATGTAAACTAGAAAAGCATAAAAGGGAGGAGTCCATAATGATCTTATACACCCTTGGATATGTTGCAAAGTTAAGATGATTAAAGAAATGTTGGGTAGGCTAGAGCAACAAGCCTATATTATATAGAGCCTACAACAGTCAATGTAGGGTAAATTACATGACCTTAGGCACTAGTGTAGACACTTGGGTCAAGCCTAGGTTCTCATGCAAACACCTATGACAATATTGGGTGCTCATGTAAACACCAATGTTGAGGTAACTCGGTGCTAGAGACCTTATAAATATGCCTTTAGGGTCAAATTTCTCCTTCAAGGGCACTAAAGCTTAGACAAAATGGGCACTAGAGAGGAAAAAGATGCATCAAAACAACAACAAAATTTGGCTGCTACAATATTGAACCTTATTTGATTGGTCTTCTACCTATATCAAGGTTCTAGATCCACTTATAGACTACTTACAACTACTTTGAAAGATTCAAATAACATTGAAAATGACATTAAATAATAATCAACTATGTAGAACTTTATATAATTAGTTCTCATAAAAGCTATCGTTTTATATAATTAGTTCCTATTGAATTCTTCATTTTATCCATCACCCCAAGTTGCAATTATTAAAACTTCATATTCCATTTACCTGTTTCTAATTTTGCTTTCTCTTTATCACACATTATAATGCAGTGAATATTTTTTCCTTTGTCAAGTAATAGTTGTAATTAGAATCAATTTTGATTTTGTGGTGTTGTCTACCATGCAGTGATTGAAATGGGTGAGAGATTGGCATACTTCACAATAGCAGCAAGCCTGTTCACATACCTAACAGATGTGATGCACCAGGGTGTTTCAACATCTGCAGAGAGAGTAAACATATGGACTGGCGTGACAGCCATTATTCCCCTAATAGGAGGCTTCCTCAGTGATGCCTATCTGGGACGTTATAAGATGATCATTATCTCCTCACTTGTGTATCTCCCAGGCTTAGCATTCTTGATAGTCTCGGTATCACTCCCATCTTTCAGGCCGCCTCCTAACACGAGCAAGCATGCCACAGGCGCTCAAATGGCGGCTTTGTACACATCGCTTTATATGATATCTCTTGGGTCTGGTGCAATGAAACCGTCTCTGCAATCATTTGCAGCAGACCAGTTTGATTACCAACATCCAGAGGAAAGCAAGCAACAGATCTCCTCCTTTAACTGGTACTACTTTTGCCTCATGTCGGCCGTTCTCATGACCAATACAGTGATAGTGTATGTTCAAGGGAATGTGAGTTGGGGAGCAGGATTTGGCATCGTGGCGTCTGCGAATTTTATATTTACACTCATCTTCTTAGGCGGAACGCCCAAGTACAGACATAGAATTCCTGCTGGGAGCCCAATTACTCCCATTGCTCAGGTCTCTAATTATTTTAAAATAATAGATAAGTAATCATTTTTTATTGAGATTGAAGGATATCCATAAAACCATAAAACTTCACCACTAGACAACCCATTGACTATTTGTATTGTTCATGGGGTCTGATTAGAAAAACCCAGTTTATGGTTTTGGTTGAAAAACTCCAGTGAGATAAGTAATTTATTGATTCTGGATTATACTGACTTATTTCCTGTGAACAGGTGTTAGTTGCAGCTTTTAGAAACCGTCATTTGCAGGTAAAATCGGCTCATAGCCACAGAGGCGACTTCAAATGTCTGGAGAAGGCAAGCATAGGAGAAGAGGAGCATGGCAGCAAGAATCCCTGGAAGGCCTGCACAGTTGGGAAAGTGGAAGAAGTGAAACAACTGGCAAGAATGGTACCAGTGTGGCTCACAGTCATCATTTTGTCGGCCACTTTCCAACAGGGTGGCACATTCTTCGTGAAGCAGAGCAGCACAATGGACAGGAGCCTCGGTCCCCACTTCCACATACCGCCTGCTTCCATCCTGGCTGTAGTAGTCATAAGCACAATGATTGCAGTGAGCGCATATGACCGCCTGCTGGTCCCAATCGCAGCAAGGATAACCGGCATGAAACGAGGCATAACCATTCTTCAGAGAATAGGGACAGGATTGGTGCTTACAATCGTGTCAATGATAATAGCGGCGCTAGTGGAAGCGAGGCGCTTGAGAATCGCGCAAGCCCACGGTCTCGTAGACAAACCGCAAGCAGTGGTTCCCATGAGCGCCTTTTGGCTTGCTCTACCGAATGTGGCGGTGGGGATAGCAGATGCATTTGCCGTGGTGGGTTTGCAGGAGTTCTTCTATGGACAAGTGCCAGACAGCATGAGGAGCCTCGGCCTCGCCTGCCTTTTAACTGCCGTTGGCATCGGGAGCCTTGTCAGTGGTCTTCTTATTCACATTGTCAACAGTGTTACGGGAAAGATGGGTCACAGGTGGCTACTGGATAATCTCAATACAAGTCGACTGGATAATTTTTACTGGTTGCTGGTTTTTTTGAATGCTCTCAATCTTTTTGCTTTTATATTCATTGCAAGAAGATATAAGTACAAGAGCCTCCCACAAGATGAGATTCGTGAAGCTAAAGTTGCAGAAAGCCTTAGTGAGGAGGGATTGTTATGAATGTGAGTTAGTTACAGGTGTATAACAAAGCTTATGGTAAAAATTCTGTCGATTTAGTTTGCATTATATGGGTGGTTTGTATGCTTTATATATTGTGAAGATAGTGTTAAGAATTGAAGGTCTCTGGGTTATCAGTAAACAATGTTTGTTGGACATCTTAAAATCTTAAGATTTTTCATATTAAATTGATTGACAATGACATTTTCAATATGAAACTATTCAAAGTGATTATTTTACCTTGTCAAGCTGTATTTCTTACTGTTTCTTTTATTGTTACACTATGTAAGGTTTTTAAGAATTAGTGTTTATTTGTTGTTTGTTTATGTTGGTTGTGCTACATATTGATTTGTTTGTGCTTTTATGTTATGACAATTTGCAAGAAGGGAGAACATCATGCACAACACCTTCAATCTATTTTTTATTCATCGTGCAGATATGCTCATATAACTTGAAAGTATTTTAAATTATAGCAACAAAAAAAATGTATAAAATGCAGTTGTGATTTAATATTTGTGGGTCCCTTAAAGATTATCATGTACTTTTAATTTTTGACTTAGATGTATGAATGATAGCTTTTGGTTTTAATTGTGTATATTTTTCAATCAATGTTTTGGATCACACTTAGTGATCTATCATCAAAGAGAGGAGAGTGATGAATTGGATTGCACAAAGAGCCTTAAAATAGGTAAGGGGAAGAAGTGATGTGAAGATTGAAAAAAAGAAGATTAAGGTAATAGGAGAAAGGGGGTAATGCAAAGTGGGTCCAAAAGATAGTTAATTCAAAAGGAGAAAGATAGGTCTGATCAATATAGCAAACTAGTATATTAAGAAAATATTATTCACTAAGAATTGAAAAGATGAGAAGATCAAAAAATGTTACACATTTAAAATGTATGAAAAATATGAATATAGAACAAAGGGTGTGTCGATGAATGTTTCTATAGTAATCTATGATAAAAATAGGAGAGTATATAAAGGTAGCTAAATGAGTTCAATTGGAAATGAGAATGTATGTTGCATATATTTTTGGTTTACTAAATACTCCATGTAATAATACTTCTATTGGAAATATTTATTATATATATTATATGAAATAAGATAAATTGAAATTCCAAATTGACTCTACTAATTCTTGTCTTTTTTGCAAAAGCCAAAAATAGTAGATCGATATAGATGTTTTTCATAAATTTTTCATAATATTTCGTGGCTTATAATACAACAATATTTCTATCTTCTTGATGCTCAATATGGCAAGGTTCTTGATGTACATGTCCATCTATGAATTAGAACTATCGACACTCTAGAGGATATGATTTTACAAGGTTTAAACTAGTCAAGGAGGTGGATAGAGCTATCAAGGATCTTGATAGTGCAATGTGGAAGGGCATGATCATTTTTGTGCATTATGCATCTTCAACAAGGATGAGTCCCTATAGGGTAAGTGCAAGAAGTTGGGTCCATGAAGAAGGGAAGTTTCGGTCAAAAAATGTTGAAAGGAATGGGTACCCATTTAACAACGGACACCAATTTTTTAAAAAATGGGTACCCATTTAGCATTGGGATCCTGAGCATTAGATCAGGATCTTGCTCCTAAATGGTTACCTATTTTAAAAATAGAATGGGTACCCAATCTATTTTAAAATGTGAATACTTGTTCTATTTTTATAAGGGGTAGTCGTTTTAAAGCAAGTACGCGTTCTAAAAAAAATGGAAACCCAACCCACTTATTTATTTGGCTTTAGGCTTGGGATTGGGAAATGTTTGGTAACCCAACCTTTAGCCTTTGACCTGCAACTTAAAAACTAATGCAATGTCAATAGAAATTATCTAATTTTGACAATATAGTTGATGGGTTTTATTCAGAATTGATTTATGAAATTAAAACCCATTATAGATCACGATGTCTAATTTCTAAATATGTAATTTCTTTATGGTTGTATTATGTTTTCTATTTTCTAATTATTTTTTAAGCAAATTGGTCCATAAACTTGAAATCTTAAGCTTTTATAATTTTTTCTATAACTTTTTATCTGCTATTTTTTTGTAAAAAAATTATATGACATCAATCTTCAAAAAATTCTCTACACAATGAAAGGATGTTTGTTGTGATGCGAAAATCTTCTGATTTTTGGAACCCTCCCGCGAGCAAGGTCTCTAGGTCTGCATTCGATCAAGTCTGTGCAGATGTCTCCTCTCTGGATAACAAAGCTTGGGGCATGGATGGTGTTGTTCATGAAGGGCTCAACCTAGGAGATCTTCATGGAAAATCGTGCCCTAAAATTGCTCCATTTTCTTGAACATTGCGGCCTAAATTGAGCCCTAAATTATCTCCGCCAGACTTGGCGCTTAGACCATCTAACTCAAATACGTTGAATGTCATGGCTCCGGCTACTAGGGCCTGCAATGGCAAACCTGCACGAAGGGAGAATGGGTGCGAGGAGGGGCGGAGGACCTATCTTCAAGCTGTTGTCGGTTTCAATGGAGAGAGACGCCATATGGAAGTGTTGGAGAGGAAGAATGTGGGTGTTGTGGGAGATAATGTTGTCCCTATTGCGCAGAATAGCGGGCGAATTCACAAAGAACTTGGGTAGAGATGGATGGGTGGGTGCAAGGAAGGAAGATCCCACACCACATTTGATAATTGCAATCTGCACGGGATGGGAGTCCAGGCATGGGAGGAGATCAAGCCCCTCAAATGTGCAGATATCTCCCCTACTATGTGCCTTGGTCAGGATATTTGAAGCGTGGTGATGGAGAATGAACAATATTTTGCAATGTGTGGTTTGATTAGGCAATTCAGGGGGTACTAGCCGATTTTGGCTGCTTTGCATAAATGGATCACAGACAATTGGCACCCCATCTTGGTGGGGGATGTCAAAATTTATCCCTGCGCGATGGGTTTCTTGGTGGTTGCCTTTGATGATATCAGAGACAGGAATGCAGTTCTACATGATCACCAATGGAGTTATGAACATCATTTTCTTATGATGAAACCTTGGCATCCATCTTTCAATCCCACTAGTGAGTCCTTTGATGTTGCTCCAATCTGGGTAAGGCTCTTGAATCTTCCTCTACAATTTTGGTTTGACTCCTGTTTCAAAACCATTGGCAACATGTTGGGGAAGTTTCTGGGGGTGGATGAGGGCTCATCGAATCACTTACACACTACATATGTCCATATTCAGGTGGATCTGGACATATCTAAAGGTCTTCCAGCAAATATCTCTTTAAAAATGATAGTGGGGTGTTGGAACCAACCTTTAGACTATGAGGGTTTACCCTTCTGATGTAGCAAATGCTTCAATACAAGCCACATCGCTACCCATTATTCAAAGCGAAGAGTTGAGAGCCAAGCCACTTGGTGGAAAGATGTCTTACCACAACATAGTATGTAGTTGAAAAGGTAGATCTAGATTCCAAGTCGGGAGAGGGATACTGACAACAATGCCTCAACCATGGCGGACTGTAGGAAGAATGCTCCACCAAGCAAAACACAGTCACACATGACAAACAAGAAAGGCTCTCCACCTAGGGAGAAATCTACCCCAATACAAGACAACGGGCTGCAAAAAGGTAATAATGCAGACTTAGTAGGCTCAGCTGAATCCTCTCTAAAGGTTTGAGATAGCGTTAAGACAACTAAAATCTCTAAAAAAAACATGGTGGGGGCAAGTGTGTCTGAGGATTCAGAAATAGTGGCTCCAGAGGAACATCAAATAATGAAAGAAGAAAAGATCACATGTGGTGGCCTAGTAGAGGATTCATGGATAGAGGTGAAAAATAGAAAGAAGAAGATCGAGGTGAAATATCTCCCAATCCAAACTGAAAATGGGCTAAGGGGCTGAACAGATTTGCTTTAAGGGTTCTAAAGGAAAACTTTCTCCATGTAACTTTTACGATGATCAATAAAAAGGGTGTTGCCCCTTACAACTATTTACCTATCAAAAAAAAATCTCTACACAATGAAAAAAAGTCAAAAAATATTAGTTTAGGTCAAATTATGGTGTTCATACATGTTGGTTTTCAAAAATAGCTCAATTAGAACCAATAAAAAAATATATTCAAAAAAAAAAACTAAAAGAATATCCTCATCAATCTTCACGTTGTTGCACATCTTTCTCTAATAGTATTTTGAAACTTACTTTTATTTAGGTCAAATTAGGGTGTTTGTACATGTGCATGGTATGGTCCTAAAAATGTGACTTTTAAAAAGTGATTTTTATAGATGCCTATTAAAAATTAATTTGTATCTTTGTATTTGAAAAAATTACATATTTGGAAACTAGACTCAAAATACTAAATTTCATATTACTGGATTTTTTAAGATTCAATGTGTAAGTGCTTCAAATTTTCAATCGAAGTGTGACAAATTCTGAAAAATCAAGAAAAACACTTCCACTTTTTAAGCTTTTTGTGGACCCAACTTCTTGCACAACCCCTCTAAGACTTATCATCTTTGCTCCGCTTTGAATATTTTTTAGTCATTCCCTAGCAAGAGAGTGATGGATGATGAATTAACATATTATTGGTCTAGAGATGGTAACCTATCAACCCATGTGGTGGGGGGTTGGTGATACAAGATTATGTAGATAGATTCATATAGGTTCTAACAAGATTGGGTATGCATCAAAGGTTAGATATGAAACATTGAGCGAGACATGTTCCTCATCTAGCAAGGAATGGCATTTTTTTCCCAACAGTTTGCATTAGGGTTTTCAATGTGGCTCATTATAAGGATTATTTGGGTGATTCATCAAGCATTGGGTCTAAGGGAAAAGCTTTTGACAAGGTGAAAAAATGGTATAGTTCTCTTTAACTCTTTGGAAACTAGTTTTTCTCTATAAATAGGGAATCCTCTCATTCTAGAACACTTACACCCACTAGCTATGGAGTTTTCTGGAAGTTCCTTCAATACCTCAAGAGTTTGGAATCTACTCTCTTTACCAAAAATGCCTCTTATATTCCAAAAATAATTATAAGGTTCTTGTGCACGATATTTTCACAATCATGCATTAATATGTAAATTGTATAGATTTTATAGAGATTAATAGACCTGTGTGAGAAGATATTTAGTTCTTGGAAACAATTCTCGAAGGGTGAAGTTACCATTTACCCTTCTGCTCAAGTATTTTCATTCTTGAGTTTGATTCAAAAAAAGATAGGGAGAATCTTTTAGGTAAAGACCATGGTATCTAAAGAATAATTTATTATGCATGCAACCTTGGTCTCCTTCCTTTGACCCGTGAAGTAATTCTTTGTCTTCTAGTCTCATCTAGAATATTCTCTCTTATTTAGCATTATAATATTGGTGGTCTACTAGTTTGGTTTCCATTTTGGTTTCCTTTAGAAAGTTCATATGTTTGGCTAAGGCTATTGATAAGAAAATCTACATGACTTTTGCTTAATTTTATGTAGAGATGGATATTTCTAAAGAGATCCCTAAATAGATTACCCTCAAGGCCAAATATAGGGTTGAAGACAAGTAGGTTATGATAAACTAAAATTTAGATGTAAAAGATGTTTAATGGTGGACATCAAGTTATCCAACACAATAGAAAGGATTTCCATAGGCTTGAGACTAATACTAGATAGGGGATCAATGAATGTTTAGAAACCAATGTGGTGGATTGGATGCCCATCATCATCATATTATTCCATAGATAAATTGTATTTAAAGATGTTGGCAGGAAAGAGCAACTCAAACATCTCCAAGCAAATGCTACCACATCTTGTCACAAATAGTTTGTGGACGGTGACATTAAAAAGATACCATTTAGAGTAGGGGTAGGATAGATGGGTTACATCCCATCTCATAGATATATGTATAGAAAAAGATATGAATAATGTAAAAGGGGAGATGTATGCAAGAAGATATATATAAAAGTATATTAAGAAGGTATATGTAGGAATGTATGTATGGGAGAATATATGTAAGAAGGAGAGATGTATAGAGTATGAGGGAATATATATATAAATGTACTCCATTGGTATAACTAATATTTAATGATACTAGAATTCAATATATATGATGTTATCTAGCATTCTGTAAATCTATAATAGATTAAGTTAATCCTTTGTTTGAATCAAACTATTACTACCTTTACATGACTAAGTTTAGGGCATAAACTACAACACTCAAAAATTAATTGGGGCTTAGAAATCCAGTCTATGTTCCCCTAGTTTTCTTTCTAACATTGGTTTCGTTGTTGGGACCCTGGTTAGGTGATATAAAGGACGGTATGGCATTATAGTTTAGCCCTATGGAGAAGATAACTCAAAAGATGAAGTATCACAAAACTTGAAGAGAAGAATCCACTTGTTCAATAGATTGGTATTAAGGGAAAGTAATGAATTGGTACAATTGTTGGATATGTTCAAGATCCTAGATAATGAAAGAATGCATACCTTTAACTCATGCATGTATGAAGCTAGCATTTACAAGTGTCTCCATAAGATTGAAATTTTGGGAGAGTAGGAATGGGGATCACAAAGCTTTAAACTTTCATCATAGCATGAGAAGATATGAAGAAGAAAGTGGTGAAGATGTTTGTAAGACTAAACTTGATAAGAGAGTTCTCCAAAACCCTATCAAGAGGATAAGAATGATCCAAAGGAGTCTTTTCTTGAAGAGTATGCTCATATATTTGCATTCAACATTTTTGCTAGAACACATATAATCATGTGTTGACAAAATGAAAAAGAAATTGATAGTGAAAATTTTGATGGTTGCATGCTTATGTTCAACTTCACATTAAAGGAATAAGTATCTCACTATCATTGATTTCAAGAAAGAGGAAGAATTATTGGAAAAATGAAAATGATCCTATATTGATGTCAAAAAGAATAATTTCTCTTGTAGGAAGATAGCAAAGAGCAAGAAGACAATCATTAAATTATGGCAATCAAAAATCTTGAGGAAGAGAGAGAAGGTGAGAAGACTCTCACAAAGAGATCAAAAAGGATCATCATCATTTAATAGCCATGGATCTATGAGAAGGAAGAGTTAAAGATGCACAAAGAATGATGGGATAGCTGAACTTGAGTTCCAAACTTGTTAAATTCAAGGAGATGATCCAAATTCTCTTGAATAGCCACAAAGGAATATTAGAGAAAGGGGGAATGTTAGAGAATCTCCAATAGGGAGAGAAGCATATTCCTATTGCAGTGGATGTGAGTATAAGAATGGATGTTTCCCCTGATCCATTTGTGGATAGAAGTTTTATAAAACATCCATTTTCCATTGATGTCATATGGGGAGAGATATAGAATGGGGGAGAGTTAGAGAAAAGAGAGAAAAATATGTTGACATCAATGACAAAGGGGGAGATTGTTGGAATTGATTTTAATTGATGTCAAAGAAGTATGAGAGATTATTGGACAAGTTGTCATTGATGTTAAAGGATCATGGAGATCAAAGAACATATTGGATAATGCTCGCACACTTGTTGAACATACACAAGTAGAATATCAGGTATTATTATGACATCAAAGATCATAGTTGACTTCAAAGAAAATCCAGATTATGCAGGAGTCTTTCATATTGCTCTTGCTCAAGAATACCATTGCAAAACTGGCCAAGTTCTCTTTGGAACAGATTCACA
>VDFB02244907.1:0-24224 GCA_007258455.2 Sequoia sempervirens | reverse complement strand
TTCTGAGGGAATGTGAATGCATCTAACTATGAATTTACAGGATCTAACTGGTGTTTATCCCTTTCATTTTTCAATGCACTTACTACACTCTTTATGTGCAAGATTTATGGAACCTACTGGGGACCATCAAAGAAGGCCGCGAGAAAAGTCAACAAAGGAAAGAAGCATGTCATAACTCCTAGGGGTAAAGAAGAAAATGAACAAATGAAGTATCAGTTTCATGGGGTGGAATACACTTCCAAGCTCGCATCCAACTGGGACACAGTCTCAGACACATACCTCAGACATGTAAATATTGATGAATTCAAGTAGATGGTGATGGTCAATCCCACCATAGAAGATGCCCAAAAGATAAAAGAAAGTGGCCTCACAAAGGCAGTCGATTTCCCTCCTGCGTTGATTACTCCAGAGTTGGTCATGGCCTGTCGGAAGTGCTATCACTCTCACAACAAGAAGATAATTTCCAAATATGGGAGAGTACTAGCAGATCTATCTGACAAGTCCATTAGCAAAACATTTAACATCCCAACCCTCAAACAGATGGAGGAAACAAAAAAGGAATTTTCTCAACAGGTGTGGTAGTTGGACCCTCTTGGATGCAAAAGAATGATCAATCAACATTGGCTGAAGGACAAGAGGGGCAGTTCCAACAAGGTGCCTAAGAAGTTATTTAGGTGTTATTTCTTTGAAGAATACCATGATTTGGTCACTCTCCTAAGTAGAGTAATGGGCTTGCCAATTGCTGCCTTCTTTGAAGAATGGATGTTCTACTTCATAGAAGAGATCCTCCGAGGAAAAACTAGATTTCATTGGGAAAAGATGATAAGCAACAATTTGTATAATCAGCTCATGGCAGTGAAGAAGACATTGCAATTCTACATGACCTCATATTTGGTCTATCTCCTAGTGGCCAAGTTCCCATACAAAGGGTTGTTCTATGCAGGGACACTGGGAACTAAGTGAGGGGAACTCAAAGTTTATGATTGCTACCCCCAATTTCAATACAAGAACTTCAATAGGGAATAGAAGAGGGTGAATGATGCCTTCATTGGGAACATCATTCAGACCTTAGGAGGGGACTATGAAAGAAGAGTGACCCATACCGCCAAAGTAGTTATAGAGGGTTTTGGATATCTGTTCATCCAATTCCTAAAATTCACCTACATTAAGGCTGAGGGGTTCTCAAGGAGACCTACAGATTGCCACACTACCCAAACGATAGAATCATTTTTCTAGAACTCACTCAACAATTGTAGACACCCCATACATAACTAAGTGACAAGCATTGGGTAGGGATTCCATATCCCATTACATTTGGTCAAGGAATGTACTCTTGCCTCGCTACCCAATGTGTTGAACACTAAGAAAAGGAATTGGTGGAGTACAACTTGGACTTTCATATAGATAGAGGAAGAGTGGATCCTCATTGTAAATTGAAAAAGCAAGTTGGGAGATAGTACACACACCGACCTTATATTGAAGACTTCTAGGAAAACTGTGAGGATGACAAGGAGGCTTGGATGCGTCATTATATGATGATGACAACTTAGTTTGTGAAGTCCATTAATCTATTTCCTATACTTGATCAAATTATGAAGGATGATAACATTGTGGATGAAAGATACCATGCATTGGCTGAGATTCCCCTACCAGTTATTGATGGACTGAAGAAGAGGTCACTGACCTGGACATTCTCACTCACCCTATTGAACATAAAACTAGACAGTGGGTGGATGGGAAAATAACTAAATTGAAAGAACAAGGTGCAGAGATGACATACTGGGAGCTAGAGGATGACCTTGAGAGTGAAACTGACAGTGGTGTCACCAGGGGATCATTTGGCGAAGCTCCCAAGTCCCTGCCTATTACTAGATCCAAATAAAGGAAGGATGCACTTGAGCACAAGCCCAAACAAAAGGTGTATTCCAGGAAGGTGACCGAAGGCCAGTCATCCAAGAAGACAAAGAGAACAGGGAAATTTGTGCTCGAAATGCCCACCATTAAGGAGGAGGAGCCTAAACATGAAGAGGAAGAAGAAACTGAGCAGCCTCACTCACCACCTATCACTTCCACTCCCACTTCCATTGTTGACATTACCACTCCACTGCCTTCCACCTCTAAGTATTTTCCCTCCTTGTCTCTGCCCATCATGGACATCTCAGTCCACCTCACCTCCACCTTGCCAACTGCTCCAATGATGGTATTAGATTCTTCTTCTTCAACTACTTCCCCACTGTCATCTTCCTTTCTCCCACCCCCACTAGCTAATTTTTCCAATCTACCACTTTCTATACCATCAACATCTATGGCACCACCCACTTTGCCACATGCTTTCATAGCTTACATGCAGAATGTGCCTACTGAGCTCTCTGGGGTGATTCTTGATCCCAAGATTCAGGCACTAATGGCTTAGCTTGTTGCTGGTTTGCATCTGCCCTTGCCACCTACTGAGCCACCAAAAATGTAGGACATAATACAAATCTCAGAAGAAATGGGAAGACTTGATGCAGAAAAAAAAAAAGAGGTTGCAAAGGAAATTGTTGATATGCTCAAGGATTCTAATCGGGATGATTACTTTGAACATCCAGAGGGTGGATTAAGTATGAAATTAGACAAAGTAGGTTTTGAAGAGGAGGGACAACAGACCTCTGAGGAGGGGAGTGATAGTAAAATTGATTATCATTATGAGGTAGATACCTCTGATCAGGAGCCAGAAAAAGAAGCAAACCCCGAGGAGCACTACTTTGAAGAAGGGAAAATGGACACTGATCTGGATGTAGAAATAATTGAAGAACCTCAACAAATTTTCCAAGATGAGGGCCTGATACGAGAGGAAATACCTCTTAAAAGGGAGGAAGAACAATATAAACAAGAAGAGATAGAAGAGGAAAGCACTAAGACCAAATATAATGTCAGGATTGAATGTGAAGGAGATAAAGAGAGATAGTCGCAAAAGGATAATGTTGTCGAAGATGAAGTAGCTATCAAGCTTGACAAAGGAAAATTTATTCAAGAATAGAGCTCGGGCGAGAAAGAGAAAGATAAGGACAAGGAAGAGGAGGGTGATCATGGATCACCAAAGAAATAGACTCAGATCCCCAAATCCCAAAAAGAAAGAAGGGACCATTGATAGAATAAAAAGAAGATTGTTAAAATGAGAAATACATCTTAGAGCAATAGAAAAAGTACCACCACTGCTTCATGATGCAAGTATAGAGGAACACAACTCACTTTCAATCTTATTTAACAAAAACTCAAACAATCTTCATCATGTCCATCCAATTAGGACTCTTTGTCCTTCACAAAACTCATGAATTCATATTACCAAATAGAGACTATGGAACAAAATACTTCAAGATTCTTTAAAACACTTTAGACACCCATCAATAAATTGGGCCAAACCTTTCCTACAACATAAACAACTCAAATTTAAAAAAAAAATCTCAAAGTGGACTATCTCTAACCTGTTTTTAGACCTATTTAGACCTCATCTCCAAAAAAACAAATTTCCAATCCAAAGCCAAAACATCTTTGCAAATATCTCAACCAAGTTTAAATATGTCTGTACAAATACTTTAGATATTTCCCCAACCTTACTTCGTGTTGTTTCATGAAACATGTACCCAAAACTTCCTTTCTAGATTCCCAAATTAGGACTGTTATAAAACTACTTTACAGGACAATCAATGCACAAGGTCTCATCCTTATGAGATTCACCAACAAGGACTTACATTGGATTCTCAAGGCTTCTATGCATATTTTTAAACAAATTTTCACAATAAAGTCTCAAAGAAACCAAAAAATCTCATGAAACTTCTCTTCCACAGACATTGCACTACTCACCATCTAATATATTGCAGACCTAGGGCTTATTGGATGTATAGGTTCCAATCATATTTTCCCTTGATAAATGGTCCAAACATGTTTTTTTTTTACTTAATAAAGCTTAACAAACCATTATATGCCCATTTCCTTAAGGATTTTGTAAAACCCTAGGTTATGTTCCCTTAAATGCTTTGTTTTGGACTGCAACAAATTTCATACAATCAAGAATTTGAATTTTACAACACCTTAAATTTATGCCTCAGCCCAAAACATAGAAGAATGAAATAAAATTCATTAAAGACTATTCTCACCAAAACCAAGAATTTCCATCGCCAAATAAAAGAGAAACACAACTTTCTTACTTGTTGGTTACCCCTAATGAGGGTTCTTGGATAATTTTAACAAAAATCACTATAACTAACTCATATCTCCACCAATATGCATGAAACAAGATAAAAATGGAAGGTGATTAGATTATTTACTACTTAGAATCATTAAGGAATGCATATTCATCCGCATATCCGCATACAAGTGTCTGAAACAGTGATTTTTTGAAGAAAAATGTAATAAAAATAGTAATTTCATTGATCTAATTCATTGTTTGAATAACCCATGAGTACAAGAATGTTTCCAAGGAATTTTTAAAGGAAATAAAACATGACTCTTGAGTTTCTAACTACCTCTAATGATGAAAACCACCTTGACCTTTCACCTTCCCCATTTTACACTTTTTTGTAATTTTGCATTTTTTTGCAATTTGTTTTAACAACTTTTACATTTTCTACATCTAGTATGACTTAATAAACCTTAAATGGCCTCCTAAAACATTTAAAATGGTCAATTAGACCTTATTACATGACTCAAACACCTTACAAAGAATTTTTTTACAATTTGGCCTTATGGAGGCAAGAAATCAAATAGGTGCTCTTGCACCAAACTCCCCATGAAAAAGAAACTCAAGTCCCTTGAGTGAGGACCTGCAACAGAAACATGTTTGATTTCCTCCTTCTTTGGTCTCCAAATGCTTCTTTTATCAGGTTTACCCTTCCAATGCACTAAGTACTAAAAATATGCATCATCTCTTGAACCTTCACCAACACTTGGTTTCATCTTCACTCTCAATCTATCCATTCTTTTGCTTAAGTATTTGGGCTTGTCAACTAGAAATGATTGCCTCTTCCAATCTACCTTTTTAGATACCTACACTGGAACAAATAAAATAGCAATTTCATTGACAAAAACAATTTAATTAGTATCGTACATGAAATCTTATTCAAACTGTCTTGGAGACTCTTGCCATTCCTTATCAGCAACTTGGTCATCAACAACCTAATCAACAATCTCATCATCAACAACAACTTGATTCTCCATAACAACCTTATCATCAATATTCCTTTCTCCTTCTTCTATCATCATCACCATACCTTGCTTAGTTTGTTCACCTTCAACCTTGCTATCCCATTCTTCTTCAATGGCTGCAAACTTTTCCCACAAATCATCTTCTTCATCCACCTTTGCTTGTTCATTACATTTTTTTCGACATGGATTTTATTAATTTGTTTGTTGCGATGGGATAGTTTTATGATGATGCCGGAACGATTGAAAGACGGAGCGACGAGACGACCGATTTTATTGGATTTCTGAGAATGAATCTCGGATTTTTGACGCGAGCGGACGGAAGACGTGAGCACCATCTGAGTTTTTCAGAATGACGCGGATGATTTCGACGCTTTAACGCGACGCGGAGAAGCATTTTGATGCCGGACCTCGAATATCCCGCGAACATTAAACGATAACTATTAAATTATTAACTAACTCTAACCCAGCTTTTTCTCTTCATTCCGATACTAATCTGATGCAAGTACAAAGGAAGAAAACTCACTTTCAATCTCATTTAACAAAAACTCAAACAATCTTCATCATGTCCATCCAATTAGGACTCTTTGTCCTTCACAAAACTCATGAATTCATATTACCAAACAGAGACTATGGCACGAACTACTTCAATATTCTTTAAAACACTTTAGATACCCATCAATAAAGTGGCACAAACCTTTTCTGCAACATAAACAACTCAAATTTAAAAAAAAATCTCAAAGTGGACTGTCTCTAACCTATTTTTAGGCCTATTCAGACCTCATCTCCAAAATAAAAAATTTCCAATACGAAGCAAAAATATCTTTGCAAAAATCTCAACCAAGCTTAAATGTCTGTACAAATACTTTAGATAGTTCCCCAACCTTACTTCATGTTGTTTCATGAAACATGTACCCAAAACTTCCTTTCTAGATTCCCAAATTAGGATTGTTATAAAACTACTTTACAGGACAATCAATGCACAAGGTCTCATCCTTATGAGATTCACCAACAAGGACTTACATTGGATTCTCAAGGCTTCTATGCATATTTTTAAAACAACTTTGCACACTAAAGTCTCAAAGAAACCAACAAATCTCATGAAACTTCTCTACATACAAAATTACTAGTCTAATTCAATATATTGCAGACCTAGGCCTTATTGGATTTATAGGTTCCAATCATATTTTCCATTGATCAATGGTCCAAACATGTTTTTTTTTACTTACTCAAGCTTAACAAACCATTATATGCCTGTTTCCTTAAGGATTTTGTAAAACCCTAGGTTATGTTCCCTTAAATGCTTTGTTTCTAGACTGTTCACAGAATTTACAGTCAAAAATTTGAATTTACAACACTTTAATTATATGGCTCTAGCCCAAAACCATAGAAGAATGAAAGAAAATCCATTAAATACTATTCTCACCAAAAACCAAGAATTTCCATCGCCAAATAAAGGAGAAACACAAATTTATTTACTTGTTGGTTACCCTAATGAGGGTTCTTGATAGTTTTAACAAAAATCACTATAACTAACTCATATCTCCACCAATCTACATGAAACAAGATCCAAATGGAAGGTGATTAGATGCTTTACCACTTACAATCATTAAGGAACACATATCTATCCGTACAAATCCGTACAAGGGTCTGAAACAATGATTTTCTAAAGAAAAATGTAATAAAAATAGTAATTTCATTGATCTAATTCATTGTTTCAATCACCCACGAGTACAAGAATGTTTCCAAGGAATTTTTAAAGGAAATAAAACATGAATCTTGAGTTTCTAACTACCTCTAATGATGAAAGCCACCTTGACCTTTCACCTTCCCCATTTTACACTTTTTTGCAATTTATTAACAACTTTTACATTTTTTGCATAGTATGACTTAATAAACCTTAAATGACCTCCTAAAACATTTAAAATGGTCAATTAGACCTTATTATATGAATCAAACACCTTACAAAGCAATTTTTTACAATTTGGCCTCATGGAGGCAAGAAATCAAATAGGTGCTCCTGCACTACTTCACCAGAACATTCACAGTCTTTGTAGAATGTAGACACCTTATGCTCATTGCTTTCAGTAGTCTTAGTCATTACTTGGCTCACATTGCACTATGCACTTTCACACTTCACATCATAATTCACATCACACACACTTCATACATCCATCCTCCATCAACTCAACACACATATATACACATTCACAACCTTGAAAACAATTTGCAAGGTCGGCTATGCACCTCAACCGTGCAAATTCAAATCAGGTTGACACCAAAATATTAGTGTGGTGGAGAGGAATGAAAGTGGACCACATCAAACCTTAACTCAAACCTAAATCCACTCATACACGCCACGCCATGCCTCCAAAAATGTCGAAGCATATCTACAATTAGTGTAAACACCCAAGGTCGATGGAACCTGTGTTAACACCATTAAACATTTGAGTACACACTTCACCAAATCCAAGGATGACTTGTGGACCATACACAATACTTAAACATAGTCTAAAATATTCCATAAATACCTTGAAATCTAACATATCCCTTGGCAACAACTTTCTCCTAAAGAACAAACTCATCCTATACACCTAGTTAACCTTCCACATACTGTAACTCAAGAATCCAACCTTGCGGAGCACCAAACTTTGAACAACTCAAACTAGAGATAGATATGAGAAATGTAAGTACACCCTCAAATCCGCAAGAGCAGAAACCATACTGCAAAGAAATGCAAAGAAAAACCATTTCTCCCAGACAACATTGCTTTCATAGTTCACACACTGGTGAACACAAATTTCTTTGCACAACGATCTAGGACAATTTTTTTTGGATATAACACCTATGAACACCTTTGATCAACATATCTGAACTATATAAGTAGATCTTCAATATAGAAGAAATGCAGAGCAAAAACCAAAACACTACTCTACTACACTGAACACTCTTTACCACATTGTTTCCTCTTTTATTCTCAAAAGCACTTATAGCACCACAAACATCATCTCATCATTTGCAACACTTCCTCATCACTACCAAACCAGCTGTAATACAACAACTCAACCATACACATTCTTATCAAGGTAACACTAGAGGTTGACACCAATGAGACTACTAATGACAACATAATTGCAACAAATCAAAGTATCTTCATAGGTTGACATCAATGCAACAAAAAAGATCTATTGACATCAATGATAACACAACCTGTACAAACTTCCAACATTTATGTGGAAAACTTGGTAAAATTATACCAAGAAAAAACCATGGGCAGAGATCTTTCGTATTTTATTTCTCAAGAAATACACAATTACAATAACCTTCAAAAAGTTACAGAAAAGATGACTTCAATAGAGTATAAGCAATTTGAGTTGCAGAGTCCTTGTCAAACAAAAAATTCCAAGAATAGAAAGTGTGACTCATGCAACTACATTTTGAGCATTTGTCAAAACTATCAAAAATAGGGAGTCCCAAAAATATCAATGTTGACTATTCGTCAATACTAGAATAATGATAAAATTGACTTCATATTCCAACATTGACTTTGGGGAGAGTTTATGAGAAGTATTGGGGAAGATTCAAATGGTATGGGGTTCTCTTGTAGCAATTCCTATTCTATAGTAGGCTTAAAGGCTTTAGGCTCACAATAGTTGGTTTTGAAATTTAACAAAAATAAGAGATTTATTCCATCAAATGGGAATTTATGAAATATTTAAAGAAAAATATTAATCTAAAAAATAGTAAATACAAATCACTTCTCTTTTATGGTGTGGCATTGTGAATTATGAAAAACATAAAAGGGGGGCTTTAGAATGGTTGTATTTTCCTAACTACACTCGTTGAATACTACTACTTGCATTCTATGAGGAATTTTGAGGTCACAAGTAATAACAATATAACTTGTAGCCTATATTTTAGTTTTTTAATGAATTGTGATGTGTATGCATTATGTCTCGTTATGTTTTAAAATGCACGCTCCTATTTTTATAAAATGACACATTTGGTCAATTTTTATCCCTCACCTTAGTGCACTCACCTCCTGACTAAGGTTCATAATATCATGATATAATGTAGGATACAATAATGAATTATCAACATGAGAAGCTAATAATGTATCATTATGTGAAGGAAGGTGATGTAAATGATATCTATCCATAAACTTAACTTGAGATATGGAAGAATGAGCATCATCGTGTGTCATATCATCATGTATGAGAGGAGATATATTATCTATGAAAGTAATACTTTTTGGATGCAAATCATAATGACATGTGAAAGAAAGATCGCCATGAGGTGCAACAATGTCATGAGTAGGTGGAGGTAAAACCATAGCATCTATATCTATCCTACAAGGTGTATCATAGGGTAGATCAATAATAGGCATGCACCCATCATTAGGCTCATGAATTGATAACATAAGTGTAGCTAATAAGTATAGGTGAGTACTAATTAAATCCACGAAGGAAGGAAAAGATGAGACACGATAGGCCAAACCCTCCATAAAGAACACATCCTTATCCTAATAATTTATGTTTTGAGAATAGTTAATAGAGAGGGATGTATAAGAAAAATAAGAATCTATTAGTGTTTAAATTGTATGTACAAATTTAGCCATGAAACAAACCTTAATAGGTGTCATAATAATAGGATATCCTTGGGTGGGATAAAATATAAGTCATTATGTATATACCCAAACCCTAATCCAAGAGATGTAAGAAAATAAGATCAAACCTATGCAAGGTTGAAAATATATAACAATTAGAATAATATCAATTCTAGAGGAATGCAAATTAGAGATCCTAGAAGAAGATGGACATGTAGGATTAGATGAGTTCATGCAAAATGTAATAGGAAATAAAATTTATTTAATGTGTAATGTAGGATAATCCAATAAAATGCATACACATAAGCACAAATCATCATAGGTAAATAAATGATATTTGGATATTGATAATTGGTAAAAAAATTGCAATAGTTAAATGCATGAAAATGTAAATAAAAAATAAATGTACTTAGATCAATAATTGAAGATGGTTCTAAAATTGATATGGATTATATCTCAAAATCTAAAATAAAAGCTAATAGACCTGTGATTCACTTGTAACATATGATTTCCATAGTCCATAATGTTATTGCAAGAAACTTTTGTATTTGAGAAAAAAAAACTCACACAATCAAATCCAAAAGTTTCTTGCAATAATAATCACTCGTGAATAACAATATTTAGGTATATGACTATACATGATTGATTTTGATTACGAGAGACAAATCTATGACTATGATATTATCTTGTGTGTTTCACATAATATTCTATTTCACTTTGCTCGAGGTTCCTTTATTTCTTCTATGATATATGATATTTATGGGGGTAATAAATATTGATAAATATCTTTGTTAGGTTGTCATGTGTTAGAGTTGCAAGGGCTTTACACCTTGATCAAACCCTCAAAATTGAACAATATAAAAAATAACACTCTTTAATCATGAATAGGGTAATCAAATGATTATACAATGCTAATTTCCTTTTAAAGCACCTTGATGGAATTGTGTAGATGTGAATGATTTTTCCTTATAATTCAATTCCTAGAATGAATGTATTGGTGCCTTTAAATACAAAGACATAGCAACATATTGCACAAACTTGTGTTTAGTTGACCTTAGGTGAGAAGGGTAATGGTGGAAAGCTAATTAAATTTGAATTTTAAAATTTAAATTAGGGTGAGAAGAGTCATTGACCATGAGGATAATGACATGACTACAAACTAATTTCAAGATATAAAATGGGGTAAATTATATTGGATAGTGTTTGCATGAAAATAAGTGTGAGAATGTGGGTAATAAATAAGTGGATAGTGTGAATGTATAAGGGTGTGAATATGAGAAAGGTAATAAGTAGTGGGTGCATATAACTATATGCAATGATTAGGTAGACAACATAAAACAAGGGACCCAACTTTATGCAAGATTATGCCATTTGTCTATATGTCTATATCAAAACACTCCAAAATAGACAAAAAAATAGATATATATACAAATTTCACCATTATATTTAAAAAAAAATCATTATACTTAATTTAACCTAAATTATAAATATATTTTTTAGATGAAGAAATATTATAAATATAATTATGAAGGTTATAAACTTATAAATACTTTCTAATAATAAGATTGAAAATTGTAATTAAAAAATTTGATAGAAAAAGCTGATGTCATCTAAAATTCTTAGAAAACATATGATTAAAAATGAATGTGTTAAAAGTTGGAACAAAACAAAAAGAATCCATCACAAAAGAAAACACAGAAAAGAAAATTTAACAATAAAAAAATGAAAAACCAACCTCGAATGCATAAAAGAAAGTGCAGTTGCAATCTAAAATGCTATGAAATGATCAAAAGATAAGATGCAAACACCTCCCCCAGAAAAAAAAAAAAGAACAGAAATTCCCATCCAACTTTACAATTTATTGAAAAAGTGTCTGCCATAAATTAATTTTATACATTCTTCTGTCACTTTTGTCTGGGTTTATATATGCTTGTGTAAAACCCAAATGATGAAAGTGGGGAATGTCTGAATAGTTGTTGAAAAGAGTAATCAAAATTAATTTGTATATTACAATTGCTGTTGGATGCCAACCCACAGACAGCTGCCAAATGCTTCCCCTGTCCCCACGCAGAAGAAATCTGATCCAGAAAGTTCTTTCCCTGTCCCCGCATACCTGTTATGCTTACATCATCCATCCTGCTTTCCAATTAATGCCTACACCGTAGAGGAACTAGTGTAGGGATGTAGGATACTTCTCAAATTCAAAGGATATAGTGAGGAAGAATTTCCACTCCAAACCTCCTCTGCAATTATCTTCTGAACTCTTTCAGTGGGATGAAATGAATCCCAAAATACATATTTTTCTGGATCCTTGCAGACTGATCCTTCATTGCTCTGCCCACATCCTACTTCAGCATTGAATAACCCCTCTCCACAGCAAGCTGATACAGTCTCAGAAAACCCTTCATACAATTTGCAGGGATTATAACTTCGTTCATGAAATGTTCAGATCTAATTACACCATAGCTTTAGTATATAATAAGTTTATCTTATATAATTATGTTGCAGAATTATATAAAAAATAGAGATTTATGAAATGAAAGTTTGGATTACTTTATTCTAATGATTCGAGATATTGATTAAAAAATCTAATTCAAAATTTTTGAAAAATTTCAATATCTTTAATGGAATTCTTACCCAAAGTGTTTCCATTGTGAATGATGGTTAGGAGCAAGTCATAAGTATTGACGTAGATGAAGTGTGATCCTTTCAGATTTGTGTTCAAATAGTGAAGGAGCTTCTGCAGCCCAGAATTAAATTGCTGAAACAATTCATTGGCTGCTTCATCACAGCTGCCATTCCATTTTTTAAAGCCAGGGTATCTCATTCCTGGACTACACCCCAATGGTGAAATTCCAAACACTATAAAGTTCCTTGCGCCTATTTCATGCAAGCTCTGGACAATCAGGTTAAGATTATTTCAATCTGGAATGTGATAGGAAATATTGATGGAAAAAAACTTACACAATTAAATCCAAAAGCATATAATAAATCACTTTGGTAGTAAAGTCTTTAAACTTTACTGTACAGAATAGTTTTCAAATACTTCATTATGAAATCTTTTAATTTTTTAAAATGAAAGATTTTATATCATCTAAATTTTGTTATGGGATATAAGAACATGAAATAGAGGGTTATCTAAGGCACCATAGTTTCATCTCTTATATCATATATCCGAGGATTTGAATCTTTATGAATGATGTAATCAACTAACATACCATCATCCTTATCAATTATATTCAATCAATTGACCCACAACCTTTTGATAACTTTAAATTTTAAAATAAAAATATTTAAATTTTAAAATAAAAATAAAATAAAAAACGCCAATTTTATTTATTCCCCACTGTAGCGAAGATTAAATGCACTTGTAACTACTTTTAAGCAAAATGTTTATCCGGAATATAATGCCTCATTTGATGGACCTTGGCGATTGTATGCAAAAGCCTCTTAAAGATAAAACTACCAATTATCATTAAAACTTACCAGTAAATAGTTTTTATAGGACTGCAATAAGGACTCAATGAATGCTTCAGCGCTAACTCTGTTGCTCAGAGAAGCATTCAACATGTAATTCCCTGCAATATCGTTTGCTCCCACATTCATTGCAATTATTGAATCCGAAAGAAATTCCTCTCCTTGATACCCATTTCCAGATTCTGCTCTCCACACGGAGAATATGTTTCTGAACTCATTTACTTGCTGCCCAAATGAAATACCGTTCTGTTTCATCACACACCAAATTGAAATCAAAACCAGCTTTTGAATGTATAGATGTAATCATTCCAAAATGAAAGTTGCCCACAACAATGTAATTTTCACCCGATGTTGAAGTGTACAGTCAAGTAATCCAGTTGCAGCAGAAGCAAAATTAGCACCCTTAGTTATGTCCAATTCCACTCCAGGTTGAAACAATGGAGCAGCATAATGCACACCCATCCTGCTGGCTGTTATTCCAAATTCAAAACCAGGTCATGAGTGCAATTGTTTATTACCCATAAACTTTAAAATTTAAACAGCTTCAAATTGATTTTATAAATCTTTTTTTTCATTAACATTTATGATCATGTTTTATGATCCATCATCAAAATAAAATAAGTAGAAAAGAGAATGAAATAAACTCTTACATAATCAAATCATAATTTCAAACAACCCACCCAAAAAAAACCCATAAATTCTTTATTTTTTGAGATACCCAAAAAAATCCAAATTTCAAACAGTGTGCAGTCTGATTAAACTTTTGGGCTTCCCCTTCATAACACAAATTCAACTGGCTAATGTGTGCAATACTTAGTTCCTATAGAAAAGCACCCATTCCCACAACCTTTGAGGAAAAGGAATTTCAAACAATGTTTACCTAAGAAATCAAAAATGGTTCTGCCATTAGAGAAGCAACCAGTAGGTTTGCCTGAAAACTTTGTCCAACATGAAGCAACATTTTCATGAGCAGCAACTCTTGTATTGATATAGTTATCATTCCCCCAGTCTCCAAACACAAAAAGAGCAGAAGACTTAGAAGGGCCAACATGAAACTGATCATACAGACCTTTGCTCCTCCAAACACATGCCCTAACAAACAAAACTGCCACACAAAAGAGCACAATCTTAATCCATCTCCTTTCCTGCAAATCCATTCTCATAATTTTTGTCTTGCAAACCAATTATTTCTCTCTCTCTCTCTCTCTATTTTAATTTCTGCTAAACCTTCTAATGAATTACTCCCTGCTGACTTAGGAGCCTTTTTAGAAACTTCTAATGAATGATTTTCATTGGCAGTTAGTTAATAGTAGGTAAAGAAAAATGAGTGAGTTGGAGAAATCTGCGGAACGGATGATAGTTAATCCTTTGATGGGTACATCACAGACCGTATATTGGGGTATTCCTCTGGACTGGGTATTACTGGGTTTGTAACATTCTAGAAGCTTTTCAACGAGGGAATCGTTTGAAATAGGGTGAGCAATAATTCAAAGTATACACAGGTGACATGACCCACTCTTCTAAATCACATTTGTTTGAGGGCCACAGACAAGTAGGAAAGATCCATGATAATAATATTAACAAAATGAAATAGTAGTTGTTAATAATTTGTATTGAGTGCAACTAGGAAAGCATGGCGGTCATTACAAACAACTTCCAGAGTGTTGCCAAAGAGAGAAGACCTCATCTTATCATCTTGCTCAATTTGTCATGTTTAGATGGATGATGACTCCTTTACAATTATTCAATGAATCCATCAAAATTGCAATAGATTTATATTTTAAATTGTTTTATTGTTAGTTTAGTATTATTATAAATGTAATGTTTTAATATTCAATGTCTTATTTTATATTTAAATTTGTTATTCAGATATTAAATCGATTAGTCATTAGTTTATTTGAATACTAAATAGTCTAGATCAATCTTTTCTACAATCATTTACGTGTTATGGATTTGATCATAAGTATGTATTGTGTTCTAGATAGGATTGTTATTGTGACCTTGTCCTCTTAATTCAAATCTCTTTGTTGCTTTTAAAGTGAACCCTTTTAGATAATTTTATTGTGATTTGTCATCTTTCACACCAAACACTTTGAATTGACCACCAAAGATCTTGTATTTATTTGGACAAGTCTTAGGTCATTTGTACATGATCAAATAGATTTGAGTATAATATGTCATTTGAATCACATAGATATTCACATCTTACTTCAGCACTTGCATCATCGGTACTACACCTTGATTCATCATTTATGCATTTAGCATCTTTGCTTGGTGTGTCTTCCAATCATACTTATTGGAAATGAATATTGATATCAAGGAAATTGAAAGGATTTTGTTTTGTTTATAGTGGGCCCCTAAACATGCTTCTCAACATCATTGAGTTCTAAACATGTATTAAAAGCACAAGCACACATATGTCAATAAGCAAAAGAGTAGAGGACAAATATGTGCCTAGACAAAGTGGACTTAGGAGAAAAATTTGCAAGCACCGCCATGTCTAGAAACATACCAAACTCTGCGAGGAAGTGATCCATATAATATCCAATTTTTATACTTTATGGAATGATTTAGGATAGTGGACAATTTATTGGATGTTGAAGAATGTTTAAGGTGGCAAGGGACATCTATGTTTGAGGTTTGATATGTGAGAAAACCCTAAAAACTAAGTATTTAGTTGACTACAATAAAATTATTAGTTTTGGTAGAATGCAAAAGCATCATCTAAGACAATGAGTTCATCTCTACAACAATAATTTCATCATATGACCATAATGAAAATGAAATTGCATGTCCTTTAGAAATGGTGATTTGACCACAACAATCTGACACACAGTGACATTTTAATTCTCAAATTTCCTCATTGAATTTTATTAGTTTCTTCAACTACTCTATACATGTTAATGTTAAGTAACACCCCTTTGTGACATGTTTGAAGCATTTTTATTGGCTCATATGCATTGTTGAAGACTATGATTGGAGATTGTAGAAGAATTCTATGATTTTTTTAATATTTTCATAACATTAAAGCTAGGGGAAGTGATTTGAGAGTTCTTGGAGGTTTTTCTAAAAAATAGATAAAGGTGTAAATTTTTTATCCATAAAGACTTAATGCTAAGATCTCTTTGTATTTTTATTTTTTGGGTTCTAAGTGAGCTTGTGCTCAACTCTGAGTTGGATTTTTCACCCAAAAAATATTTCTCAAAGTAAACTTGTCTTCACTAAGGGAATTTGTTATTTGTTCACTTATTGTCACTATTTGCATTTGCATTAAGACACCTAAAACTGGAAAAGTCTGTTACAGAATTCATGGTTTGCAACCTGAAACAAAAATTTCAAACATCAAACTAGAAACACAAACTTGAATTTTTCCAACCCCTGTACAAAGACCCGTTCACCCTTGGGTGAACCTGTCCTTGTACAAGTGTTGTTTCAAATTTTTGGGCATCACTTTGTCTTTGTTTGCTTCATTTCATTCAGTTGTTAGATTTGTCTTGTAGTTTCAAAAAACAAAAAAAAATGTACTTTCTTGCATTAAGTTCAAGTGGTCAAATTAGGTGCATTATTTGAAATCATAATTGGTAATTAAAAAGACGTTATTTTTAGGTTCTTTGTACTTTAATCGGCCATTTATCAAATCTGGAATCTTGCATTTGCATTTGCATTTTAACAACTTCATTGTGGATATGTGTTTTGATAAAATATGGGTGTCCTTGAGATATTTGGTAGATGTTTCAAGTTGTTTGTTTGGTGATGACCCTAATGCAATCAATCCTATTCATGAACCTTCACCTCCTAAAGAGTATCCCCCTGAGGTAGACATCTTCTAGTCAAGATGAAGATAACATGCAACAATTCATACAAGACTCCTTATGCAACCTTGAGAACAATGCATCTTTTTATCCATCCATGTAAACGCCTCCAATAATCCCATCACTGGATATGTTCAACCTTTTACATCCTAAAATTGAAGCACAAAGCAAGCCTCAAAAATCAATCATGAATGAACTTGTTAACAAGGACAATAGTGATACTCTTCTTGCTTATGCTCATCGAGTTATTGATACACCCATTAACTTAGAAGAGAGTTATGGTCAAGGCTTTGAGATATTAAACAAACAAGGATGCAACCAAAAAAATGAGCATGAAGTCCACAAACTATTAGAATAAATACCATATGAGGATACCAAGGGGTTAGGATATCAATATCTCCCCCCCTTGCACATCTCCTAAGGGAAAATGTGTTCTCTTTCACAAGATCATTTCAAGAGACCAACTAATACCTCACACATGGATGATAGGGCCACCTTAGATCCTCCACCTCCACCTCAACAAGTTTCCCAATCAAGGAAAAGACAAATGCCTTACAAACTTAAGAAGTTGCAATTTCCTTGTCTTATGTCTAAGAATGAAAAATATTTAGACACACTCCTTAATCAAGGACTTATAATATTGCCACCTATCAAAGAAAATCAAAAAGGAAAAAGTATAAACATGTTTCATTGTCAATATCATAGAACTCTTGGACATAAAACTAATGAGTGTCATGCCTTAAAGAGAATCATTAGCGAATTTGAACCATTTTCACTTGAATATGATCGCACAATCCCTTAGCAATTGATCACTTTGCTCCTTTCCATGTGATAGTTGTAGGATCATCACACACTCACTATTGCATATTTTACATTTAAATGCAAATCATTTTCTATATTGCAAGGAGCACATTCTCATCACCTATCTTAGATCATCCTTGTCCCACACTTAGTGGGGGCAAGGGATTAGATAGCCTTTCTCCTAGTATGACACTTTCCATTGTCCCTTTGGCTAGTTGTCCACCTTCCACCTATGATAAACAAGATTGGGATGTAGATGACCTACTATAGTTTTAATCTGTCCGTCCCTCGGCGTAACGGACTTCAGCGCATTGAAGCGTCTCCTGTTCTTTGTGGAGCCACGGCGTTCGTCTTCGCTTTTCCTCTGTTTAAAACGGCATCCAAAGAAGTACCCGCTGGCATTCTTCCAGGCAGCCTCCGTTGCGCGTCGCAACTTTCACCAGTCTGGCCTTCTTTTGTCACCCAGCGGCGGTGTCAGGCGGTTCGTTCCTCCCAATGCCGTCCGTCCCAGCAATGGTTTTCATCTTCCCTGCGAAATTGGCCTTTCTCCCAAAGCCTCAGTTTCATCCTAGTCAGGGACTGTCTGTCCGCCCTGAACTGGCAACCTCAGTGGGCAAAACACCTGGCCCCAAACTGATCCCATGACCTGAACCCCAGCCCAGCCACACTTCTCCAGCCATGCCCTCATTTTGTTACTTCGAATTAATTGTTTTCATAGTATTGTGTTTAACACTTTATGGGCATACATTATCCCCACTCATATTGCTGTTTCCAAAGTGTGGACCTTTGCATTTCATGGATTTAGGTTCCTTTGTGGAGATTGGTCGATGTCCTTCAAGAGTTTGACCTTTCTGGTATTTCTGAAGTGGTAATGCTATGGCTTTGTATCTCCTCCTAGTAATTAATCTCATCTCCCCCACTAACTCTTATATGACATTAAGACATGTTCTCAAAGTGAGACCCTTCATGAACTAAGAAAAATCCCCTTTGATCATTATCCATATCCCAGTACATATACGAACTTATCAAGGCCATTCTAGTTATACAACATAACTTAGGTTTTCTCTGCTGGTGTTTTACATGAGTACAACATCCTGCTAGCCTTATGGAACCATTTTTTTGTGTGGCACTTTATCAAAGTTATCAGGAGGTATAAATTTTGGTATGGTTGATGTATGGGAGCCTATAGACTTGGCATGACTTTCCCATCAACCACCTTTTTGTGGGTACATTAGTGTGTGTTTCTCACTTTCTTGGGGCTCACCTAGTGGACATTGGGTTCCACTAGCCCTCATGAGTATATTTTGCTTGCATAGTGGACATCGGGCTTTCACTTGTGAACACTTTTTTATGGAAAACACAAAAACTACGACTAGTCCATCTTTTTATTTTCTTTCTTTTTGCATTAATTTTGGCATTGCATGATTGTGCATCTTGTATTACTGTTGCAAGCATGTGTCCCTTTGTGCTTATGTTGGCTTACCATGGGATATTAATCCTAGGGACTTGGCCACCTCTTTGATCTTTTTCATCCTATCCCATAAACATTTGTGCACTTGGGACCCTTCAATATGAGATGGTTCACTCTTTAGCGCAGCTTCGAGCGCAAAGTTCATACTCACCAAAGGGGCTAAATGGTGTAGAAATGCAGCACTCATATTTTTTTCACACTATGTTTGGGTCCCTAAGTAAAATAGATCCTAATTGCTTTGACCGATTCAAATTTACAGCATCTGCCAAAGCCTACCAATTAATTTTACATTAACTAAAGGGACCCTACATTTAATTAAATACCGCACCACCACAGATTCAGGTAATGTGTGTCCTATGAAGGTTTTTTTAGACCCATTCTCAGCGGCGGAATGGTTCCTCCTTAAGTCTTGGATCCCATTTTTTAATATGTTTTTGGTGGCATTTTAATAATATAAATTCAAATTGTAAAGGTCGGATTTTGTTGTTTAATTATTAGGTAATTAATTAAATACCTATAAATACATAGCTATTTTATCAATTCAAAACATATAGCATTAAGGAAAATTTCACATGAGCAAAGATTATTGTTAAGAGCATTGAAGAGAACATTTATCAGTCAATTATTGCAGCATTCAAGATTCTATCATGATGTCAAGATTTATGTGTGTTCATGCATGTTTTTGGAGCTAACATTGTGATGTAGGTTTCAAGTTTTCAAGCATCAAATCAAGTGTCAAATGAAGCATCCAATCAGGCCATTTCATGCAAGATCTAATCCTTAGAGTGATGTGTTAGACTTCAATCCTCTAAGGGTAGCCATTGAAGGGTTTGCTGAGTTGAACAATCTAGTGTCCATTCATCATTCCTCCATTTTTATCATTATTTCATTATCAAGGTTTAGTTACCAAACAAGGGTTTGACCAAGGAAAACCCTTATACACCAAAAATAAACATTTTTTCCCTCTTTGTGTGCTTGCAAATTTGTAGGTGAAGAAGAATTAGAATTGGATCAAAGGTGCAATTTTACAAAGTTGTCAAAGTTGTCAAGATACAAAAATTCACCTATACGATTTATTTCCAACTTTTAGATAGTCAAACCTAGGGGAATTAGAAGCTTGGATCTGACATCAAAGGTTTGCAAAAAGAATCTTCAAAGCCCTATACAAAGACCCATTCGCCCATGGGTGAATGAGTCCAAGGAAAAACACTTTGCAACACTTTTGGTGATAGTACACAATTTAACCTTCTTAGATTTGCTAGTTAATGGTTTTTTCTATCAGTATTATCATAATAATTCATGTTTCAAGTGATAGATCTCATAAATTGGATTTTAATGCACTTTTATTCATCTCCCAAAACTGTTGTTCAATCATATTTTACTATTTTTTGTCATAAGGAAGTTTAGGGCAACATAGTGTCGAAATATAGGGGTGACTGACCTTGGAGGTTGCAAATCAATTCTAACCATTTGTGACACTCTCCCTCTTCCTAATGAACATGGAAAATGTGGATTGGTGATTAGGTTGACACCCCCTTTTGTGATTTTTTGAATAGGTCTCTCATTTCTAGGTCTTCATAATTCACCTTTCTCCCCTTTTTCCTCCATTTCAGTAAGCATGCAATACAAGTTACTTATTAGGATCACTTACTTACAAAGAGCAGTTAGTGAACACCAAGATCTAGCGATGGGTTGTCATTATGTCCAAAAATGAGAAAAAATAGTTAATTATGATTGTTGTTAACCATAAAGAGTGGTGTTATAATAGTCATAAATAGGACAACCCTAGGTTGTCCATAATAAAATTAGAATCTAAGAATTTTGAGGGATTTACCCACCCATCTTGACATGTTAGCATTGTCAGTTGTGTCCCATGACACATACAATGTAAAAAAGTCTATTTTCACCATTACACTGTTCTCAACTGATACTTTTTACAAGAATGCATTCATTGTTGGAATGGTCAAATGGGGTCTAGTTGACTAGAATCGAGATACGATATTGTAGAGGGACCTCATACCCACCTATAGGTTCAAAGGGAACATTCTTAGGTGCCAAATATTTTGAGAAATATTATGCCATAGTTTGATTTTTTTTGCACTTAGGGATCTTAAGAAAATGCACTAGAATAGTCCAACGTTGAATGATCGGGACTTGTAGGTTGTGGAACATGGCCTTTCCTAGCATTGAACCACCCATTTAGATGTGTTGGCACAATCAATTTAGCCCCATAATGCACAAAACACAAAATATGGTTGTCGATAACTTTTGACTTAACACAAATGATTCCTTTTGTAACTTCTCAAAAAATGTTGTCATATGATAATCAAATGAATTGGATATCTAAAAAAATGAGAGAGGCTATTGTGGAGGGACCCTACATGGACCAGTAAGTTCAAATGAAACATTCATTGGTGTCATGGATTATGAGAAATAGTCCATCATAATTTGACATTTTTTTGCACTTAGAACTCTTAAGAGTTTGTGTCGGAAGGGTATAGCCATGTTTTCCTTGTTTTGACACCACAAAAATTAAACCTTTTGTATCAAAACAAGAAGTTTTGTCAAGAATCAAAACCTTTGTCAAGTCAATTCTAGTTTTTAAATGAGTGCCACATATTTTACATGAATGCCATTATCTTCATCCATATTTGGAGTTTCATAGGTGATGGGATTCATGTTGAAAGGTATGCTAATTTGAAGAAGAACCATCCTTCATTTCAGTCAAAGTCTTGGGAGTAGTCACATAGTGCGACAAATGTACATAAACAATTAAATATGAAAATACGTAATAGCTGATGAAAATATTCTTATGTAAATGTTCCTAGTAGTATTTCACACAATGTGACAATTTTCAAGTCAAACCACTTTCTAATTTGTGAGATTTAAAAAAATCAATTTTTCGACAGGCAATCTGTGGAATCAAATAAATCTAGATTTTTGTAGTAAATTGAGAAAAATAGTTTGAGAGGGAGGATTGTGGCATCATTATTGACAATGTGGAATTTTTTATGAGAAAATATTGATCCAATCAAAAGTTATGTATGTTTTCTTCTTCACCGTGCTTAGAGGTTGACAGACGAGGTTTAGAAGTTGCAAATTTGAAAGCTATTTCAAATGATGATAGAGGCTTGATCGATAGTTTTGAGAAGGTTAATAAGTCCATTCAAAATGCACAATCTTATGACATGGTTAATAAGTCTGCTCAAAATGTGTAGTACAACTAACTCCTTCTCAAAGACCAATAAGAGAAGTAACTATTGATAACGTAATAATTATTGGCATTCCTTGAAAAGTTAATAAATCTCTCTAAAATGAGCAATGCAAGTTATGAACGAGTGGTTAATACAAAAAAGAAGTAAATGCATAACCGCCTTTTATAAAGGATGGTTATGAAGTTGTGAAGGAGGACATGATGTTCAGAACAGCCGTGTGAGGAGATAAAGATAGATAGTTATAACTGATTGGAAGATGATGAAGAGATAGGAAGGATTCGAATCACACAATCACCATTGAAATGCATGCCATGCCAGTAAAGATATAAATGATACGTTATTCTAGTAATTAATGGATTTGTTGAAAATTTCTAGGTCCCACAATCTTTATCAACTCCCTCTCCACTTGCAGCCTGCTATGAAAGGAAATGATTCAGAGAAATCTGATTTCAAGGGATGCAATGATTTCAGGATATGTATAAAATGGATTTCTTGAAAATGATTAAGAATTTTTAGTAAATACTGTTGATAGTCGTGAAACTAAAGTGCCAAAATGAGAGCTTTGGAATAGGATATGACATTCATCAAGACATAATGGAAAGTGGATTTTTGTCAGATGTTGTAGTCACATGTAGGTGAAATGTGGAAACATGGACAGAGCCCATGAACTGTTTGAAATAATTCCTCGAGGAGATGTCATCTCATGGAATACAAAGATTGTTGGATTTTACTCAGTCATGGCAAGAAAGATATAGCAGGGAGGTGTAAAGCAAAGCATACAAAAATTAACTTGCATTTAATATTTTCTTTTAAAAGGATTCATAGTTTCGAACTCTAGAATCTAATATGCATGCAAAATATGAAGATTTTAGTTTACATATAGAAATATCAATTAGGAAAGTTAATAGGGTTTTGACAAAATGCTTCACCATGAAGTCACAAACACATACAATGTGGAGAGTTTTCTTGTAGATGCTATTCATGTTAAACTAAGAGGAAGCCCAGGTTAGAGTTTTGAGGCATTCCTTTGTGCAAGAATTACCCTAGATTTGGAGAATGATAACAAAATAGTGTTTGTGAGGGTTTATCAAGAGATATTGCATTTGGTAGGTAAAGCGAGATTTTGGCTTCATTCATTTTAATGACCATTCCACTTAACCTCATATGCATTCATTGTCATCTATATCCCCCCATCCACACATAAATTGGCTTATTATACAAAGTTTTGATGATCAAATTCTTATCTATAGTGCAAGGGAGAGGTTACAACTCAACAAGAAGAAGAGGTTTACATAGCACCTTGTAGCAAGGTATGCTTGCCAAGTTAACTTTTTACCTAACAGATGATTTGTTATGTCTTGAGATGGCAAGGGAAGGTGTTGGTTTTGGGATTGGAAAACTTGTAAAGTGATTGAAACTCTCAAATTCCACAAAAATGTATACATAGGCTATGAGTAGCCTCCTCTAGAATGGAGTAAGGTTTCTACATGTGACTGAAATAGGATGATTAAATATTAACACTAAATTAATAATAATGTGTAATATAAATTTTAATCTTTCTATTATCATGTATTTCCGAAGGTGCTTCATCAATAGAGTATATGCACTATATTTCGAACATGATTCATTTTATTTTCAATAGAAGAATGGTTATAGATGAT
>VDFB02244906.1:0-10387 GCA_007258455.2 Sequoia sempervirens | reverse complement strand
TAGAAATATATACCTTCTACTTGTGAGTAGCCTTTACTTCACACAAATATTGCATTATTTTTTAGTGTAGAAACTAATTCCCAAGTTTGATGCTTCTCAATATGCATAAGTTCTTCCGTAGATTTCATCCAATGCTCATCTTTACATGCTTCACTCACTATTTTAGGTTCAACTTCCAAAAGTAGACACATGCTTATTTCACCAGCAACAATAGTTCTACTTCTTGTCAATACGCCTTTTCTTTAGTCTCCAATGATTTAATTTTCTAAATGATTTTTTTGCACATATTTAGGTGTCTTCGGGGACACCATCAGAGCTTCTTCTTCAATCTACTTTTCTTTTTCTTCCATAACTTCTTCAAATTCTATGCAATTAGGTTCATCAGATACATATCCATAAACTTTAATTGAATTTTCCAATGCTTTGTCTACCTTGAAATTTGTGCTTTCTACAATCTTTCATAGATTTTTATTGAAATATTTGTAAGCTTTGCTTCTAGTAGAGTATCCAAGGAAGATACCTTCATCACATCTAGCATCAAACTTCCCTAAATTTTCGTCATCCCTTCTAATATAGTATTTCTTCCAAATACCTTGAAGTACTTGACAGTAGGAATTCTTCCAAACCATAGCTCATAGGGGGTCTTAGTGCTATTATATTTTGATTTAACTCAATTTAACACATAAACAATAGTACATGAATAGATTCTCTCGATTAAAATTCTAGTAGACTTTCCTTTGTAATCATTGATCGAGCAACTTCTTGAATCATTATGTTCTTTTTTTAACAACTCCATTCTACCAAGGAGTTCTAAGAGATGACACGAATTTTTATTCCATGAACTTAAAAAAACATGTTAAACTCATTGGAGATGAATTCACCACCTCTGTCAAACCTCAAACATTATATTCTCATTTATTTGCTTCATTCTCAACCATAGCCTTAAACACCTTGAATTTATCTAATGCATCAGTTTTCTCTCTCAAAAAAGTAACCCACGTATATCTAGAGTAATCATCAATCAAAAGCAAAAAATACCTGTCACCTTGTAGACTTCTCACTCTTGTAGGACTGCAAAGATCTATATGAATCAAATCTAGCAGTTTGGTAGTAGATTGTTCCTTTGATATGAATTTGTTTCTAGCTTTCTTTCCAAACTAACAATTCTTGCAAATAGAATTAACATGCTTTGTAATCCTTGGTAAATCTCTCAGAGCTTGTACTGCACTAATTCTTTCCAAATTATCAAAATTCATATGACACATCCTCCGGTTCCATAACCAACTATCATTAATCTAAGACATAAAACAATGTCCATCAACACCCTTAAGTCAAGATAAATATTTCTTTAGACTTCTTTCCAACGACAATCACTATTATGGATCCTTTCTTGATTTCACATATTTCATCCTCAAAAACAAGATTATATCATTTACTACGCATTTTTCCAACACTCAAGAGATTATGCCTTAAATCCTTAACATAGTCAACATCATTAGTATTATTATTTCCATCAAAACTGATTGAACCTATTCCACAAATCTTAGCACTAGTATCATCTCTGAATTTAACTAATCCCCCATTATGTTTTTCAAGTTTAACTAACTTACTCTTATCACCAGTCATGTGATGTGAAAAACCACTATCAAAAACCCAATATTTCTTTTCTTATTTAGCATGAAGGGAAAAGATCACAATATCTTCAACTTTCTTTAGAGCACTTTCCTTTACCTATCTCTCAATATTAAAGAAGAAGTAGATTCATCTTAAATTATAACCAAGAACAAGCATTCATTATCATCAAATTCTTCATAATTAGACTCTTCATTAGAAATACTAGCATCTTCATTTACATAATATGCTCTCTTAATCATCTTCCCTTTGTTTTCTTTTCTTAATTTGTATTTGTTCTTCTTATCTCTTTCTGGACATCTTGAAGCATAATGATCTATTCCTCCACAACTAAAGCATTTAAAAGGTAACTTACCTTCATACTTACCAGATCCCTTTTCATCCTTCTTACAAAGTTAGATTTTGCTTCATCAAGTTTTTCTTCATCTAGATCTTCAACATTTGTAGCTTTAAAAGAAGTTTTTGACTTGGATCCATTTCTCAAACTAGGCTTTCTCATTTCAATTGATGTTAGAGTACCCAATAATTGATCTTTAGTATAAGTTTTTTAATCTAAAAATTCCTCAATAGAAGATACCATTTCACTATATGCATCATGAAGAATTCTGATAATCTTCTTCACAATCCTAGATTCATCCACTGTTGCACCAAGTCCTTGCATTCCACCTACTAGCTCATCCACTCTCTATACATAGGATTTAATGTTCTTATCTTCATACATATGCAAGATTAAGAAATTTTATTCCAAGTTATATAACTTTTCTTATATATCCTTTTCATCTCCTTCATGAATCTTTTCTAATGCATCCTGGACCTATTTAGCAGTCTTTAGATTTGCAACTTTAATTAACTCAGATTGTGACAGACTATTCTTCAGAATGAACTTTGTCTTATTGTTTTCTATACTTGGACCATTAGTAGGAGCAGTGTATGTGGTCTTATAGGCTTTCTCAACACCATATCCATAATATTCCAAATATCATTCCATCTTTATTTCTTAGAGGGCATAGTTGGTCTCATCAAACTTAGGACACTAAATAGTGATCTTGCTTGCCATTCTAGGCCTTCTTTAAGAGGTTTTAAGCTCTTCTCCAAGGAAGCAAGCCCTGATACCAATTTTGAACAAGACAACTGAGAGGGGGTTGAATCATTTGTAGAAATCAAAACTTCCACTAGAGGTTAGATCAATTACCATTCAAAAATCCTTTACTATGCTAATGTGATTAATCATTAAGTGTAAAAGCAAAAACTGAAAGAAGCAAAAGCCATGCACACAACACCGGATTTACATGGAAAACCCAATAAGGGAAAATCCATGGTGAGGATTACCTCATAGTATAAAGAATATAAAAATTGAATACAAAGGCTCGTTGCTAGAAAAGGATCACTACCAAAACAAGACTCACTATCCAATATGAGTTTTCACCTAGAGGGCTCATTGCCTCATAGTTGCAAAGAAGATAGAAGAGATTTGTTATAGAGAGAAATACTATCTCAATGCAACGAATATTTCCACCACAATTCACTCACACACTTACATACATGCTTGAATGATAGAGTACACCTTCAACTCACTGCCTCTGGAAACTTAGCACATAGATTTTGCACTCATATTCTCAAAATTTTATCACACACACACAGACACAAAATTTCACATCTATCTCACATCTATATTTATTACATTCATTCTTTCACAAACATCTCAACTTTTATTTATACCATCTTCAACTTTGAAACTCATCCAAAGTCGGCCACACACCATTTGTATTTACTAATTCAAATTAGGTTGGCACCAAAATATTCTATGGTGGAATTAGAGTGAGGGTGACCAAAATAAACACTTAATGAGGACCTAAATAAGTCCCAACATGCATGAATACACTTGCATGAACTTCATAAGTAGTGTTAAATACAAGGTTGACCAGTACTAGCATAAAACACATGAATCAATTAAGTATACACTACCTTAACATGATACAATCCTTTCAGTCAACAAATTTCACTTGAACACAACCTCATCAACTTATCTTGAGAACTATAAGTCATAAAACCTGAACAAGAAGAAATTCAAAGCAACTATATTTCTCCCAGACCTTAGCTAGATACATAGAAAGGGACATTTCACAACTAGTGAACATATCTCACATTGTACAATAATCTAGAAACCCAAAATCTAGATATATTAAATTTTGATAGCCATGATCAATACCTCAGATCCTTATCAACATAGTAATGAATCCCAAAGAAAAACCCAAAGCAAACATTGAATACCTGCAACCTATCTTTATTACAATTTTCTCAATATCCTTAACATATACAACCAATTAGCAATCGGTTATCCAGTTGATATCTTCATACTTGCAACACTACTTACATATCAAAATACCCTCTCACACCTAAAACATTCCATCACATACCCCACAACCTAAAAATTCTCTCCCTTCTCACATCTCAACAGGCATCCCTCTTAACACATCACATCATCTCCAAACCTCAAATCTCATTTCTCCTCATCCCATTTCATCTACCCATCAACACCTTCAATATTCCAATCACATTTCATCCTCTCGTAAATACCAACACATATCATCCTCAAAACCTCCCATATTCAACTATAAATCACATCCCTTCAAATTCATAAGTAATTTGGCCCAATATGTGCAACAAATAAAGGATTCCCTTAAGGGACTTCAACTAGGAAATCACAAAAAAATCTTACACATTCCAAGAATTATGTCCTTATTCTTTTGACAATTCCATAACCATGATCCCTTTCCCCAAAACTTTAAAATGCATAAATTTGACAAGTACAAGGGAAAGACAGATCCTAGGGAACAATTAAAATAATTCTAAATTGCATGCTAGGAGGTTTCCTATCTTGATTCCTACCTCTTGAGGCTTTTCTATAGAAAATTAAGTAGACAAGCCCTTGATTGGCTCACTCACCACCCCCATAGGATAATCACAATTTTTTTAAGCTATCCAATATTTTTTTCACTCACTTCTCCTATAACATAGAACATGATATCACCATGATGGATCTTTGCAACACTAAACAAAATAATGGTGAATCATTTTCCTTCTTTTTACAATGGAGATATATTATTAGCCTCTTTGCATAGACCATACAGGTAAGAGCATAAACATATATCATACTTTTGACCATCTAAATATTTTTGACAAAGACAGTTTTTCCCTAAACAACTTTTCTCAAAACTATGTGGCCTATACATGACACATAAAGTTATGGGCGAAACCTCTTTTTCTGAAACTGCAAAACATTTTTTCCTTTATTGAGTTGAAATAATTTTTGACTAAAAGGATTTTGGTTGAAAGGGTTTCATTCAAAACCCTTTCACTTAAAATTGTTTATGTGGCATCCTTGTTGGCAACCACTTCATCTTTTTTTAGAAGGACAAGTGCATAAAGATAGGTAGCCAATTTGTGGCCAATTTACTTTTTCATCCTGAAATAGCAAAAATGTGAGCACGTTATGGCTTGGTAATGGATGAGCCTAGGACCGGTCATTACCAATCCATAACACAAGCATGTTTATAATGTGCTCATGTTATTGTTTAAATTTCAAAAAATACACACATTTTGAGTTCAAATAATGTGCATTTAAAAAAAAAAAAAACATTTCCAAAATGTGAATTTTTTTTCTTCTCTTTTTCTTGTCTCTTTCTTCTTGTTATCCTTTAGGGAAACTATATACATGACATAAAAATTTAAGTTGGCATTTACATATGGAAATTTACTTTCTTATACTTTAAGTTATATTTCATGTATATAGTTTCAAGATGTTTGAGAGTTGTTTTGGATCTCTAGGAGTTATAATGAAAATTCTAGTTTTTGGAAGATCTCAAAAATTTTAGACTTAGTTAAATTTGAGTAATCAACATGTCAAATTTTAGTAATCAGGAGGTCAAATTTTAGTAATTAGCAAGTTGTATAATCTTCTCTCTCTATCTCACTCATTTTTTATCCCTTATTCTCTAGATCTCTCTCTCACACTATCTCCTTCCCTTTATACTTCTATCTATCTAACCTCTCTCTCCCCTTCCATCCCTCCCCCCTTTCCTCCTTCCCTCCTTCCCTCTCTAATTTTCTCTATCTCCTAATTAAAACGATCGATTGATTTCGAAATGATCCGATCCGCAAAAGATCGCATGTCCGATCTCGCCGATCTTGATCGATCCGATCGACGGATGCGCTGGCGGATCGTCGACTGGCGACGTTGATCCCGCCCGATGTCGCCTGGTTTATCGGCCTGATTTGATTTTGATGTCTTTCTTTATTTCGACCTTCCGAACTTCTTTTCAGATTTCCTTCCTCGATGTCTTTGATTGATGAGCGATGGAGCCGAGATGAGCGAGCGAGGAGCGACCGACCCCGACTTTGAAACGATCCTTCCGATCCTTTATCTCCCACTTTCCTTCTTTCCCGGGAGAGATTCATCACCTCGACTTCGACTTTCTGGTCTTCCTCGGTTCTTTTCTTCTTCGTCTTTGTCCGACCTTTAGATCTGACGCGGATTTTGATCGGATCTGATTTTTCGGGAATGACGTTTTGATTTTTTGACGATTTGATCGTCGCGCGATGCCTGATTTGATCGATCTGATCTGACGGATCTGCGCGGATTGACCCTAACTAGAGAACTCTCTCTCTCCATCTCTCCCTCTCTCTCCCTCTCTCTTAGGTCTATCCCTCCCACCCACTCCCTCTCTCTCAAGTCTATCCCAACCAACCCATCCGCTTCTCTCAAGTCTCTCCCTCCTACCCCCTGTAACACCCTGCCGTCTGAACCCCAAAGGACAACAAACGCCACACAATTTTTTTATTTTTATTTTTGAAAGGAAAACATTTCATACAATGAATATGAACATACATTACATGAAAATCAATTATGCAATAAAAAATTCATTCACGTCCTTTGGGGTACACAAAATGGTCATTACGAATCATGAACTTTTATCAAATGAAAGCGAATAAACAACCAAGGTTACATAATGATGACATACAATTATTAAGGATCACAAGAGAGGAATACGATACATCATTTTTTAATTACAATAAAATTCATAGATCAGCAGTACAATTGTGGAGCATATTTCCACAGATATAACACATCATGGGTACAATAGTACAATTACAAGTTGCTTCCCTTATATCAACAGAAAGAGTACATCAAATAAAAGAGTAATTACATCAATGAAGAATAAGGTACAAGGTGAAGATCAGTCTTCAACCAAGAGAAGCTATGGTAACTTTGTGTTTGCTTTCACAACACGAACACAAACTGGGAAGCCAATGGGGTGCATAGCACATTCCACCTAACCACGTGGACCCGAAGGCCCACCCCCATGCTAGGAGATGACGAGAAAGGACCCTCGACCAAGACAGACAAGCAAAACAATCACAAGGCCAAACCACAAGGTCAACCAAAACATAACATACAACAATCTCAACGATCACTTACAAGGTGACTACTTCCAAAGGCATGGAAAGGAAAAGTAGGGGATACTATAGGAGAGTATTTTCGCATGGTCCTAATACAAAACTTTACAACAATCAGGGGTGTACCAAAATACAAACCCCAAACTTTACCATTCAGAGTACAAATGCGAGGCATGGACCATCTCACCAAACAACCATAACAAGAGGCAAACTCCCAAATAAGGTAACATCCACAAGAGTTCAAAAACTAATAATTAAATCAAACATTTAAAAATCAAGTCAAGAAATCCAACATAAACCCATTACCCAAAGCCTCAGAAAGTCTATAACACCAACTTTCAAGTACCCCCAACTGAAGGGTACACAATTACTAGGGTTCCCGAAGTACTCATATCGAGGCTTGGCTTATAAACTCGTCAACATGGAAAATAAACTGATGAGGAATTCAATCAATCAGGAGAAAGGAAGAAATCAAACTTTAACCCCTCCACACCATTTCATGTAACGAAACTTAAAGCATCTTCCATACTCCAATTGTTTAAACATTCCTATTCAATTTGATAAATAAACTAACTTAATAAGGACATGAAAGGATTATCCATTTGATAATAATCTTACTACAATGTTCACTTAAATTATAACACACAAGTAATTCCAATCTCTCCTATTGATTATAGATTAATAGATATTCAAGAATCACATGTATTTAATTTACACTACTAAATTGAAATCATTTATTTAATTAAGAACTTATGAAAACCTACAAAAGGTAGACCATCAAATTTGAAATTCCTAGCCTATACATTTGTTACATCATGATAATAATTTTAATTAACAAGTATTATATACCTTTGATTATTATAAACTAAATAAATTTAATTAAAATCTAACCATAAACAATTTATCTTCAAATCACAGATCTAATATTAAAATAATTTGTAATAAATTTAATTTTAAATAACTTGCAATTAAATCTAAATTTTAAATGTAGTTTGAAAATAAATCTAACGAATCTTAGAAGATTCTTTTTGTGTGTTTTAAAACAACAATTCCAATGTTGATGAAATTGTGTCTCCTCTATTGCCCCAACCTTTTTGTTTTTAATTGATTCACAAAATATATGTAACAATTCTTGTGCACCTATACCTTTAAGAAAAAATTTCAATTTATAAACTTCTCACCTTAAAATTTAATTCTCATAAAATTTCCCCCCCTTGAAAGAATATATTATTTTACAAATTCTTTTTATTTTTATATATATTTGAAAATATTAATCAATTAAAAGTTCGTTGACATTTTATTTTATTAATAAAAATATTAGAATGTTAATAAATCAAGAGATGTCTTTATACTATTAACTTTATGATTATTTTATTACCTTAATCATAAAATTATTAATAGTTAGTAAGCACTAACACTTATATTTTACTCACATTTTCTTAACTATATTCTTGGAATTTACTAAAGAATTTAGTTTACATTTTAGATTCTCTTACAAGAATCTACTTAATTTAATTAATTTCCTATTCTTAATTACTTTTTAAAATAATGCCATCTTATACCACTAATTTTTTTCTTATATGAAATCCCTTATCCCCTCCCACTTTTAAAAAGAAAATGTCTTGGAATTTAGGTACGAATTTATATAACCACAGTAAAAGAGGAGGTGGAATTTTTGGTGGTTTATGTATTTCCTGAGTGGCTTACGACACTTTTAAGCAAATGCAATTGGCAGGTGCAAAGCCCCCCCTCACCCACCTTAGCCCACTTTCTTCTGTCTGCGCCAAAAAGGAAGCTGGGAATAAGTGAGACAGGGACGCATGACAACAAAACACATGAACGGTTTGACAGAATACCCTAAAGAATTGCGGTCTCATGAGATGCAATGATTGCAGGATATGCAAAAAAAAAAGGATTTGTATACAGGCTTTAGAAACTTCCAAGCAAATGCAATTTGTGGGCATAAGGACAAATCCCTAGCCGTATCCAAAATCCTCCCTACCTGTGCTAAAATGGGAGCCTTAGAACCGGGTCTGGACATTCCGATAATAACGTTAGAAATGCTCTGGCAGACATGTAAGCAAAATGAGGAATACAAAAAGGCACGCTACTGTTTGACAGAGTGCCGCATGGAGATGGCATCTCTTGGAATGCAGAAAATGCAGGGTAACACAAAAATGAATTTAGCAAGGGAGCTTTCAAAATCATCAAATTAATGAGCACGCAGGAGAACACTCTAACACTGTAAACTTGGCTTGTATTCTATGAAAGTAAGGTATATCCAAATCGCCAAGGCTAAAGCTATGAAATAATGCAAGCTCTTTGAGACAGAAATAGATCACTTATGCGGTGCTGGAGAAATGGCTTAAACTCAGGTGAAACTACACAAGGAATACAAATTGGATTTTCAATTATATCATATATATAAAAACAACCATAAATACATGGCAAGTGACTTACCTCAAAATTCTGCATACAGTGTATTGTGCAATCGATACTGAAAGAGTAAATGGGCATACTTTGCAGATGTAACTGTTGCAATGCACTGGTAGACAAGTATATGCCAAAGGAAGAAAGCAGTCACAATCCCCCGTATCTTTTTTAAAGCCCCATTTTTTTTTTCTCCATAAAATCCACCTAGCACAACCTGCAAACTCTCTTTCCCCACGTACCACGTAAAGGCATGCATAAAGTGGATGCCAGGCCCTACGTGGAGAGAATGGGGGAATGTTTGAAGCCAAGTGGAAAATAAAAGGTAAAGACAAGTGTAAACCTTGTTAAATCCTTTTTATTTGTTTTTATTTTATTTATTTATTTATTATATATTTTAAATTTCTCTTTCTTTTATCAAAGATGAATCATTTGTAATTTTGATGCCCACTAATAAATAAACAAAATAAATATAATTTATTAAAATTGTATAATGATACAACCAATAATCTAAAGACAATTATCATACTCATTAATTAATTTACATCTTACTATTTTGCTAATAATTTATTAGCTTTAATATTGTAATTATTAATAATTTGGAGGGCTCACTTGAATATTTAATCTCACAATTTTAATTTAATAAATAATACTCAATATCACCATACAACACCTTTTCAAAACATATTATATTTAAATATTATTTAAAATTACTATGTAGATCAATTTTAACTTAATTAAATCGATTAAACGAGGTTAATCAAAATATTGCATTATCACATAATCCAACAACACACGGAACAATGAAACCACCAATAACCACTTACTCAAATATTTAGAAGGACTGGTTCGGAGGGGCACTACACCC
>VDFB02244903.1:0-11980 GCA_007258455.2 Sequoia sempervirens | reverse complement strand
ATATGTACATACATGTATGTATGTACACATACAAACATACATATATACATACATGTATGTATATATGTATGTCTGTATGTGTACATACATATATAGATACATGTATGCATGCATGTATGTATGTATGTACACATACAGACATACATATTTACATACATGTATGTATGTACACATACACACATACATATATACATACATACCTGTATATACACATACAGACATACATATATACACATACAAACATACATATGTACATACATGTATGTATGTACACATACAGACATACATATACAGACATACATACATACATACCATACTTTCCATTGCACATACAACAGGCCTCAGGTAACATCTAACATCTTTCTCCTTTGAATATGCAAACAATGGTACCGGTTAATCATTTTCTTCTGCATCTTTCATCTTACAAAAATGTATGTATGTATGTATGTATGTATGTGCACATACATACATACATGTATATATGTATGTATGTATCGAAAGCAACGACAAGCATCCTCTACACATTCCTCTAATATCCCAAGTATCAGGTAGGTACTTATAGTTATTTTCATTTATGCAGTGTCTTCTTACTTTATACATTCTAGCATTTGTTTATATTTTTGTACTTTCCATTGCACATAGAGCAGGTTACCATACATATATTTGTCATTTTACATTCTGTGTCTCTTGTTCATTCAACAAATCGATGTATATGTGTGTATCCTTTGCCTATCCTTTCAAAATGCAAACAATGGTACTGGTTATTCATTTTCTTCTGCATTTTCATGACCCATTAAGGGTTTATTCGATGATGTCAAAATTATTACTGCTTGTTTATGAAATAAATCATTCCTCTTACACTCCTTTTCGCCATGTGTTGTATATATGTATGCATGTATCTATGTGTGTATGCACATACATACATACATACATTTATACATATATGTATATATGTATGTATGTACATGCATACATACATACATACATGTATGTGTGTATGTATGTGCATACATACATGCAGACATACATGTATGTATGTATGTACATGCATACATACATACATACATACATGTATGTGTGTATGTATGTGCATACATACATACACACATACATGTATGTATGTATGTATGCATGTACATACATACATACATACATACATACATATATGTATGTGTGTATGTATGTATGTATATATATACATATATATATGCATGTATGTATGCATGTATGTATGCACATACATACATACATACATATATGTATGTGTGTATGTATGTATGTGCATATATACATGTATGTATGTCCATATATACATGTATGTATGTATGTATGTATGTGTGTATGTATGTGCAGCTACAAAGACAGCGCGGGGTAAAGCGAATGAATAGGATGTGATACCCACAAAAAAACATTAGTCATATGCATCAATCGGACCCCAAATGAAGATTAATTGGGGTGTAATGTGTTTGGTGTCCGGTGCTTTAGTAAGGAGATTAATATGTAGGAGTGATTTGTAATGGGTGCGAAATTGATTGTAGAAGGTGCTAACGTGAATTAGACCCATTCACTTTTGAGCGGATTTGAATGATAAAAGAGTTTTAATTAGATGTTAAAAGTGACACATTTAGGTGTTTTTTCTGCTTTGCAATGTATATTACTGATATATGATTGTATGACTCTATGCATGCATGCAAAGCTGCAAAAAATCACAGATATATAAGGCTTCCCAAATGAACATCCAATCCAAATATAGTGCAGAATTCAGTCATATCATCTCTAAAAACCTACGTAACTGGCAGCTACAAATTCAAATGCTATAACAAATTCATATTTGAAACACAACAATCAAATTGAATGCATTCAATTGTCAGATTCAAATTTATAAATAAGAGGGATAGCAGCCAGTGGCATTCACAATTTTTCTCCTCTACTACTATATTCGCAATTGAACTTGATTAATTATGTGTTGTTGTACATGCATTATTTCAAAGGTCATATGATGTTTGTATGTTACTAGCCTCGGTTGTGACTACCCGTGGTTGTAAATCTTTTCTTGCAGGCATGGGAGAACAAGGAGAGGTGGTGTAACGATGTTCATGGTGGGCAATTTGGTAATTGTGTTTATCAACACACCAAATAATTAAGGATTTTTTGTTCAAATTGTTCTAAGTTTCAATTATTGTTCTATATTTTTTACTAACTAGTATATCTTTTTATTTATTTCAATAACTATTGTCCATGTTTGTTTGTTGTATTATATTTGTTTGTTGTGGAAGGCATGTCAAATGGCTACAAGGTTGTGAAGAGCATGTCAATTTGTAAGATTACATATCAGGTAAAGTCTTTCAAGACTTTACTTTGGCTGTGACCCGATAGACATTGTGTTCATTTATAATGTTCATTTTTATTATTCATTGTAAACTTACATTTACAATTTACAATTAAATTAATTTCCAAGTGTATGTGTTCAAAAATTTATAATTTCAAATAGATTAATTTATGGATATGTTGCATATAGATGTATAGTTATATGTATGCATATACTTAGTTGTGTATACATATATATGTATGTATGTATGTATGTATGTATGTATGTATGTATGTATGTATGTATGTATGTATATACGTACATACATACATATATATATATATGTATGTATGTATGTATGTATGTATGTATGCATGTATACACAACTAGGGAGGTTGTAAAGAGCAAGTCAATTTGCATGATGACATTTCAAGTCAAGTCTTTCAAGAGCTTACCTTGGCTGTGACCTGCTAGACATTGTGTTCATTTATGATGTTCTTTTTTCTGATGATGTTCATTCATTAACCTGAACAATGGGATTTGATTTATGGTGGGATTTGTTGATTTTAGGTGATCAGATTAATTGCACAGAAAATAATTCAAAATTAGACAACATACATAGATGTGAGAAAATACATAGAAACTTATTGAATTATTAAGTTTGAATTTTCAAAAAGTCTGATGTCAGGGAAAATACAAAGTTTGAATTATAATGTTTTCAACCTTTACCAAATGCATTATTTACAAAACATAGATCTTGAATAGACTAGTGAGTCATATTTTTAAATCACATCAATGATAGATGAATACAACAAACACAAAACTGATTTCGAATCACAAAAGCATAGATCATTAACTTGGAAAGAAGACAAGGAGTCTTCATATATACAAAAAACACATTGGAACACATCGAATTAGATAAGTTGAGAACATACTACCATTTAGTTCTACAAAATTAGACACTAGTATCGAAATGCTATCCAATACAACAAACTAGTATCCTTTGACTGTCCAATACAATAGACTAGCATTCAGTTTTACAAAAAACACTCTAGCACACTTCGAGGTCAAAAAATTGACAACAAAAAATCGTAATTAGACATCCACATATCTGATTATGAAGTGTGTCCTTGGGGGTCAACTGACTCTGCGTCAACTGGAGAAGATGTTGAGGACTGCGGATTGTTCTGTATGGCACTTGCTATACAAGCAAGCAATGCATGATTTGCCTCTGGAGTTAGCTGTAACTGTGGAGAGCAGCCTTCAGAAGACCCATTTTGTAGGCTGCTAAGAGCTGCAAAGGCTGGAGACAAAATGTTAATCATGTCCCTTAAAATTGGATGTTGAATTGGAAGAGGAGTTGTAGGAGTACTCTTACTTCTGTTTCTTTCTGCTCTTTCCGACTGCTTTTGGTTTTCCTTCAACTGTCTAGCAATCTTTGCTTGCTCCCTTGGAAGCTCCTTTTCATGTCGCTGCCTCAGTTTCTCCTCTGCAATTTTTTGTTTTTTTGCAGCACGCTCCAATCTATTTGCCTCCCGCTATGTGAGGATTGCTTCTCTTTCTGCCTTCCTTTCAACCATTTGCTCCCTTTTCCTTTGCTGCAATTCTTGGTTTCTTTGCTTCTGTGCCTCTTGTTCATTCAGCAAATTGAAGAAATCATCCGATGTCAAAATTTGAGACTGCCTATTAAGGCGCAGGACCCCATTGCGACCTCTGTTAGATGATTGGTGCACTCGTTGCATTAGGAGTTGCAAAAAAGTGCTTCTGCTGCCTGTTGGTTGCTTATCATTGACTTGTGTGCATGGCACATAGTCAGCCTCTTCATCATTTGAGTCATTACCATCGAATCCATCCTCTTCATCATTTTCAGCCTCCCAATTCTCCCAGTTGTGAAGTAATGGATGACATCTTCAGGATCAACATTCAGTGGTGATGGAATGGACAACCCTTCATCCACTTGAGTGAAATTGAGATGCACCCCTAGGTTCAAAGCTGCATCTTGAAATTCAGATGGCAGATTCAGACTCTCTTCATTTTCAGCTGTCTGATTAGATGATCGAACTGCTGGTTCTTGTTGAATTTCTGTTGCCTCAATGTTTTCTAGATTTGGGGGAATGTTTGCAGAAAAGGTATCCACAAACTGTCCAATCTGTTCCTCATTCCAACTTGCTATCCTCAAACAAGTCTCAGCTGCCATGAACTGTGCCTCTTCATCAACTGTATCACCCTCAGTTTCTGCTCCCAATGTCGTTCCGTCCTCTTCAACCACAAAAGCTTGGCTTGGCCCCATATCCAAGTCAAGTGCATGTCGATCTAATGGACAAATTCCTATTTTTCTAAAACCACTTGCAATGTTATTAGGAGTCAAAGCTTGTGCAAAAGCTTTGCTGGCAAGTGTTGCCAACTCTTCCCTTCCAATGTCAAGTTGAGGATTTGCAGAGAGCCATATAGTCCTTTGCTGTTTGAAGTAGTTCTTAAATGGTGAGAACACACTAACATCAAGGGGCTGCAATTTGTGGCTGCAATGTGCTAGAAGTGTGAGCAAATCTATTCCCATAGCCTTTGCTTCTTCAACCATTTTGAATGCCACATGGCTGCCATGACCGTCAAAGATTAGAAGCTTTCTGTTGGTTGGTGACACACCTCCTGGGACATTTTTTGCGAAGTGTTTTAACCATGCCACAAATAATTCTTTGGTCATCCAAGCATGCTCTTGGATTGCCATGCATGCCCTTGGCTCATAGTTAACAATATAGTTTTTAATGTTCCTTTTGGACTTGAACAAATAGTAACCAGGTATAGCTTGACCTGCTGCACTAACACAAGCTAGAACAGTGATCCATTCTCTGCTTTTAGCAATTAATTGTGGAACACATTTCGTCCCTATTTTTGCAATAACTCTCATTGCACAATTTTTGCCAGCTTGCACACCTGTTTCATCGCAGTTCCATATGTTGTTGGGCCCATAATTAAGTTTGTTGTACAACTCCTCCAAGTTATCATAGAATGAAGAAACTATTTCAGGCCGCAGCATTATAGCTCGATCTGTGTCCACTCCTTCGGGTGTTCGAATTGTCAGATCAGGATGCCTTTGACGAAATCCAACCCACCATGACCTCCCTGGTATCCCATTTGTGAATGGGTTAGGCCTCACTCCAACCATGTGGGCCACCATTGACTTAAGCTGTGACACTTGAAGGCCATGGCCAATATTAGCCATATCTTTACACCATTGCACAATTTCAGCTTCTTCTTCGTCAGTCAGGATTGTTGGTGGCCCCCTCTTTTTTGTGGATGTCACACCATTGAGCCATGACCGCAAACTGCTAGGCGAGATTCCCCATTTGATCGTTGAACCTCTGATTGTCATGTGATGGTCTTCAACATCTGCAATGGCTTTTTCCATGTCATCCATAGACCAACTTTTGATGCTATGATATGGGGTTGTCACTTGGTCAGCAGATGGCGGTTCCATTTCTACGTCAGTATTATGAACAGCAGGTTGAAAACCATCATTTTCATTGGTCTGTTCTGCATTTTCAGAAATAACTTCCTCGTCCATGTTCACTGCTGGCTCTTCATCAACATCTGGAACATTGAATGTCACTACACGAGGTACTCTATTCAAGCGCCTCAGACCCGATCTTTTCCTCTTGTGCCTTGGTGCCATGATTGTCAATGATCTTGTACATTGTAAGTGATCAAGTGTCAGAAAAACAGTGTATAAACATTGCAAAACACAGATATAAATACAAAACACAGGTATAAACTTTGCAAAATATAAAACAGATCTATTTTATCATTCAAATCTGCTCAAAAGTGAATGGGTCTAATTCAGGTTAGCACCTTATAAAATCATTTTGGTGCCCATTAAAAATCACTCCTACATATTAATCTCCTTACTAAAGCACCAGACACCAAACACATTACACCCCAATTAGGGTCCGATTAAAGCATATGACTAATGTTTTTTTTGTTGGGTATCCCATTCTTTTGCATCATTTAATTTGGGTTTACATATATATGTAGATATAGATGTATTTATATGTATTTGTATAAATATATGTATACATGTATATGTGGATACATATAATTACATAGTTAAATGTATGCATATATCTGTACATATACATATATATTTCTATATAGACATAGATATATGTATGTATATATATATCAATGTTCAAAGCACATTGTATGGACTTGGGTTTTGAAAAAAGAGCAGAAGAAATTAACCAAGGGTTTCATAATAATAATTCCTCACTGGTAGGAATACAAAAGTGCATTTTGAGATAGATGCAGAATATTCCAGGCAAGGGTTTCATGAGATTAATTCATTAAGCACACAAATTTGGAAAAAACCATGCAAAGGTTTTGACAAAAACATATTTATTTTTAATGGGTTTGTCGATTTATGCCCAAAGTGACCTGGGTTTTTTATAGACATGTGTTCAAACCCACGAAATTCCTGATCATTTCTGGAGACAAAATCATGAGACAATCGACTTTACCAGGTCATATTTAATAATTTAAGCACAAAAGAAAACCAAATTCACTTTTTTTTAGGGTATGTATGTATGTATCTGCATACATACATACATATAAATATATATATGTATGTATGAAGCTGCATACATACATACATACATACATAACTGCAATGTGGGAAAAGGAGTGTAAGAGGAATGATTTATTTCATAAACAAGCAGTAATAATCTTTCAATCATCGAATAAATCCTTCATGGGTCGTGAAAGATGCATAAGAAAATGATTAACCAATACCATTGTTTGCATTTTAAAAGGATAGGCAAAGGATAGACATATACATTGATTTGCTGAATGAACAAGAGACACATAATGTAAAATGACAAATATATGTATGGTAGCCTGTTGTATGTGCAATGTATGTATGTATCTGCATACATACACACACACACATATATATGTATATGTATGTATGAAGCTGCATACATACATACATACATACATAACTGCAATGTGGGAAAAGGAGTGTAAGAGGAATGATTTATTTCATAAACAAGCAGTAATAATTTTTCAATCATCGAATAAATCCTTCATGGGTCGTGAAAGATGCAGAAGAAAATGATTAACTAGTACCATTTTTTGCATTTTAAAAGGATAGGCAAAGGATACACATATACATCGATTTGCTGAATGAACAAGAGACACATAATGTAAAATGACAAATATATGTATGGTAGCCTACTGTGTGTGCAATGGGAAGTAGAAAAATATAAACAAATGCTACGCTATTGTATTGGACAGCCAAATGAAACATATTTAAATAGACTAATAGACGTATCTATGTGTTTGTCTATGTATATATATATATACACACACACACATATACATATTAAACCCTGATAAATGACCCCCCCTGACAAATGACCAAAAATAAACAAATATAAATAGGTACACATATAAGAAAAAATAAATAACAACTATAAACCCTGATATAAACACTGAAGTAAATGACAAATGAGCAAAAATACACAAATATAAATATAGGTACCATAGTCTGCATTTTCAATGGATAGGCAAAGGAAACACACATATACATTGATTTGGTGAATGAACAAGAGACACGTAATGTAAAATGAAAAATATATGTATGCTAGCCTACTGTATGTGCAATGGAAAGTAGAAATTTCTTTACAAATGGTAGAATGTATAAAGTAAGAAGACACTGCATAAATGAAAATAACTATAAGTACATACTCTGCATTTTCAATGGATAGGCAAAGGAAACACACATATACATCGATTTGCTAAATGAACAAGAGACACCTAATGTAAAATGACAAATATATGTATGCTAGCCTACTGTATGTGCAATGGAAAGTAGAAATTTTTTAAGAAATGGTAGAATGTATAAAGTAAGAAGACACTGCATAAATGAAAATAACTATAAGTACATACCTGAGACTTTGGATATCAGAGGAATGTGCAGAAAATCTTTGTCGTTGATTTCAACTTTGCTGGGAGTAACATGCAATTGTGAATGTTTCTGGCTACTTTCCCCCTCTTATTTAGGAATTTGAATCTGACAATTGAATGCATTCAATTTGGTGGTTGTGTTTGAATTTTGAATTTGTTAGAGCATTTGAATTTGAAGCTGCAAGTTACGTAGGTTTTTAAAGATGATATGACTGAATTGTGCATTACATTTGGATTTGATGTTTAATTGGGGAGCCTTACACCTATATTTAATTGTGCAGGTACCTACAGGAAATGAAATAAATACATATAGCTGACAGGGAGTGTGTGAAAGACTGTGCAAAGGAGATTGTGATTATGTCATCTAAAGCACCAGTAGCTGTGCATGTATACTTGTAAATATAAAATGTAGTGAGGGACAAACATTTGCAAGTGGGGGTAATTGTAAAAAGTAAATGATTTAAATGAAATTGTAAATGGGCCTTTCTATGTGCAAGTGGACTTCTTTTATAAATGCAAAGTCATGTTTAGTTGTGTACTTTGATTGGTGAGTGACTCATTCTGTTATGAGCAGCTATTGGTGTTGTTGTAATTTTCTATTGGTATTGTTGTAATTTTCTATTTGTTAATAAAAAGTTTTTTAGTGGATCAGAGTTAATTTTTTTTTGGGGGGTGGAGTGAGCCTGAAGGTGGCGGTTATTCAATGAGTGGTAGCTACTGGCTCTTCTCCCCTAATAGCTATTATTTTTTTTGTAAACGATTAACCAGACATTTGTTCATCTAAATAATAATAATAATGTGATCTTTAGGTAGATGTCGCCTTTATAAACATGCTTTTGATAGAAGTGAACCAACTTCACTTTGATAATACTTGGATTCCAGTTTATAAATGTTCAAGTAAAAGTGGGATAAATAGAATCGAAAAGTGTCGCGTCTCTTCTATAATTTATTTTTGTTTCAAGAAAGAAAATTCAATAGTTGAACATATTACAATATTTGTGATAGTATTTTTTATTTAATATATAATATTTATAATAGTATAGTACTCATAGTTGTACATTAAATTGTTTAATGTTTCAATAGTTGTACTATTTATTGATTTAATGTCTAATAATTTAGTAGTATAGCTAGTAGTTGTGACTTCAAGTTATTTGTATGTTCCAATAGTTGAGATATTATATGTTGATTCAATGCTAATGTTTTTAATAGTATAACACTAGTAGTTGTGTCTTTAAAGTTGTTTTTGTTGATCATGAGTACTCATAAATGTTCCTTTACATATAAAAAATAATAAATCATGTGATGCCACATTAGTGCACAAACAAAACATAACTTAATACAAAACTCTCTGTCTCCCCCTTTTTAGGTTCTTTTGGACACCTCTTGACAAAAAATGCTAATGTGGCATCATATTTGATGATGTAGACCTAAAACTTTAGATATAACTAGGGGTCTTAAACCAAGTAAACTTTTGTAAAAAGTTTGAGTGATTTAAATTTTCCATGTATGATTTTTAGAGGCTCAAAGTTAGAGTTATCAACTATTGGGTCATTTCCCCTAGTGTCTAAAATCAGTTAAACATTTATCCTAAACTAAAAATAACTAAAATATAAAGGATATGAAGCTTTTGGAATTTAAATGGTGTAATGTATAAAATAAATAAAAATAATTAAAAATATCTGCAATATAAAAGATTTGAAGCTTCTAGAATCTAAGCTGTTAAAATAAGTAATATAGACACCTAAAATTGAACATTCACATTTGATCAATTATTTTATTCCTTATTTCATTCAATTCTCCATTGTCTATGTTAATTAAATAATATCCTATTATTTAACTAATGTTACCTATTTTTCTCCTAACTCTTTCTAAGCCTTAAAGTAATTAATTAATTTAATTACTCACCATATATTTACTATACTTTCCCCTTTTCTTTCTCTAAATTAAATAAATATTGTTATTTACTTAATTCCCCTATTTTTTCTCTCCCAATGTCACATCCTCCATCTTTTCCCACTTGCCTCTAATCATCTATTCCTAATCCTAATCCCCACCTAACCTACAACTAATTAAGGAAAGGTCAAATCCCTTTTCCTTAAATTCCCACCCTCCATGTCGGCACTGGCTATCGAGGCAACAAAATGCATGCCCACATACCATCACCTTATGCATGTTGCCCTTTCCTGCACCATCATAACATTTCCTGTCAGGGTACTATTGATACGTACTGCCATCACCTTCTCAACCGTGATGCCCCAAGCGTTGCCATCAACTTGGCCATCACCCTAAATGCTCTGATTTAATGCGCCTACCAAACAATACTACCACCTTCAATGTCATTTTTGCGGTCATTTTGAAAATAGGTTGTGCCATCCATTTTCAATTTCGTTGCACAGTTGAGAGGACATTAATTTCGGATTTGCGTTGCTTCTCAATTACTGTGACATTCCCTTCCTAGATGTGATATAAAAAAGCAAAAAATTGAATTATTGAACGGCGTTAAAATAAGAAGTTGGTAATAAATATGCGAGTTAAAAGCAGCAGGAGTCAAAAAATTTATCGGCGGGCATGGATTAGGTCACGAAGGTGACCGGTGGACAACAAGGTTAGTTCTGGAATTAGTAGTTTTAGCAGAGGAGCGACCGACATGAGCTGCACCAAATGAACAACGCAACACCAGGTCCCTTTCAATATTTTATTTTTTGTCCTCTTTTTCTGACTGTTCCAAACAAAGTTTGTGATCATAAATGGGATTAGTTAACCAACAATTTTGTTAATTTCATGGCTTTATTTCTGCATATTAAATTTGTATCCATTAAATGTCATTTTCGCAGTCATTTTAAAAATCTGTTAAGGTACGCGGTAGAAAAAAATCCCCAACCAGTGACAAGGCATCTATGACGGCCTTGTCTAGACTAACAGTTATATTCACTAAGATATTTTTGTATCATTTTAAAATCCCATTTTTAACCCTAGGGAAGCAGGGCTTAAATTTGATGGCCGTATGACCATATTTAGAGATTTTTCCGTAGAATACAATCAAAATTTTAAGAAGATTGTATTAGATGAAAGGAGATATTTTGGATAAATTGTCAAAATTTATCAATAATAAATATAATATTATAATGATATATATATATATATATATATATATATATATTTGATTTATATATAATTTTACTTACACTAAGGTATATCATAATGTTTTAAGGGCACCCTTGAATAGATAACCGTCATTAAAAAAAATTGTTGACAGGCAAAGTCGACCATCAAATTTAAGCCTTGTAGGGAAGTGCCACCATATGGAGCTTATAATATAGTAGTTGAGGTTCAAATAATTTAATGAAAGTTTACTTATCTTAAGATGATAAAATAAGGCAGTCAAATATGTTTTGGTATATTCTACTTAGAGTTATAGGCATATAATTTTTCTGTGGAGTTATATTCATAGAATATTTGTAACTACAAATTTAGATTTGTGTATAAGGTTCAAATTAATGAATTTTTAATACAATATAGATTATTTTTATAATTTGCGAATTTTATCTAATTAAGTTTAAGAATGATCTAATATATATATTTATTTTATTTCTTATACGATTAAGAATAAGTGAATTTGAGTTAGTTCAAAAGTTATGATCAAAGTAGTAGATAGCTAACTTTTGAATTCTAAAATCAACTTGTATCTTTATTTCTTTTAATTTCTATGATATG
>VDFB02244901.1:0-15284 GCA_007258455.2 Sequoia sempervirens | reverse complement strand
AGAAATCCGGGCATATGTTTGGCATGTTTGGGCCCTTGAGTTCTTTGTAAAATCAGTCCAGAATATTCAATTTTGTAACAGCAGAAGTTATCTACTGAAAATCATATCTGTATGTTGCATTTGGATGCCCTATCTTGACTTTTTCATGGTGAATCTCATGTTTGATATGAATATCAATTGGTAGCATCATTTGGCATGTATTATTTGTCATGTTTGGGCACTTTATGTTTGCTATGATATGTTTTTTGAAATTAGAAAATAAAAATGAGAAATCAGAATTAGGGTTTGAGCAGAAATAAAAATCAGAATTTTAGGGAAGATCCCATTGGTGATATTACATTATGACAGTGGGATATAAAGCTTTGAAATGACCCACAAAAGAAGGCACTAACAGGGATTTGACTTGAAATATGACTCAGTATGATTTTTTTTGTATAGGTACAACAACAGGATTGTCTAATTTCGTTCTCATAAAATGAAATAATACCAGATCATCACATTGTGTTAAATAATGAACAAACAACTGCTTGTGACAATATAACCGCTGCTGTTATCTCCCCTCAATAGATCTACAGATTTAAGTATTTTACCTCGTGTTTAGTATATTAGGGAGTTCAAGAGGATCAACTGATTTAAAAGGGTAATTGACAAATGTTGTGGCCTAAGAGCCATACCAATGAGTAAAGCTCCAGTAGAAAGGCTGATATCACAAGATATCTCAAGTGAACCTGTGGCAATATGCAGGCCCAAGAAAGCATCAAAAAAATCCTGTGGAAGTTGAATATAGCTGTCTTTTAATCCTAATGAGACTCTGCCTTTCAAAGCATAAATATGTCACCTCTGAGTTGGACTAAAATTATGTTAAAGGGATAAGCAGTTCTTGACACCTTTAACACAGTATCATTTACAAGGGACACAGGAAACTGAAATCACATGTGCTGTGTATGCTCTTGTTGGCATCAAGAAAAGGGAGCATGAAATAATTCAAGGCAAAGTTTTCTATCATATTCTTCTCATTTCTTGTGTTGCCTTGTTGGTTACACAACATTCATGTCTTGTACTCAGTTTTCTCAATTTTGCATTGATGTCTTGTTTTAACTGTTTTTTAATCTCCTCAGTGGTAATTCCACAGCAATATCTGTGGCTGATCTGTAGTGTTATTTTCTTAAGCATCTTTATTGGATGTGTTCCCATGCTTGCACACCTGAGATATGAGTTAATGTTATGTACATATCTAGGAAATTTAAACATGAATTCCTGAGATTGGGCCCCTTGATGCTCCAACAAGAACGAAGTGTCATGGGTACTCATCTAACCTCGAGAAAGAGGACATGCACAAGTTTTTTATATGCAGCCTCAATTTTTAATTAGTGATGGCATATGCAATTAAGTTTTCTTAATGCTACTCTCAAACAATGCACACAGAGTTTATGATGGCCTTGGGGCTGGATAAAGTCTCTAGATTTTCTCATTTAATAACATTTTAAGTTATTTAGTATTTTCTAAGCAATGTCTACCAGACTACTGTTATTATTAGTACTTAAATCTTTACAGATTGATCATTGACACCTTTTACTTCTTGTTCTGCATGTTGTGGGAATACCTATGATACAGGACAGAGAAGCCTGTTTGGAAGTCTGTGAGTAGAACTATACCCGATCTCATAGTCTATTAATTTAAGTATTCTCTTAAATGGATCACTTGCAATAACAGCATGTCTCTTTTTAAGCTTAGACTTCTTTCGATTTATATTACGACTGACTCAATGTACCAAACTTTTTTATTAGTTTCTGATGTTGACAATAATTAAATTAATTTATTGTCCTTATTAAGGAGGACTTGAATTTTTGACATAAAAATGTGTGGACATAAAACATATTTTCAGTTCCTTTCTTACAAAACTCAAACCTTATAGAAGATCTTTACGTGGGCATGCGTGTGGGTGTGGCAAAATTCACCAAATCTGAGGATTTGCACACACGCACGCATGCACACACACACACATGAATGTGTGTGCAATATCTTTTCATCAAATTTATGTGATGTGTGAATGCAAGTGTAGAAGGTTCACTAAATTTGAGGACTCAAAGATATAACTAATGTATTTTCATATATGTATAGTATGACATTGAAACAATAGATCATATGAATGCCCCATCTATATTCATACATGGAATGAGCAATGTAGTCATTCGACATGCACTAAGATTCTAGCAACTTTAGCAACTTCGCCACTTGTTAAAACTTAGGCATTTGATGTGGACATCTTGTGGAATGAACATGACATGATGTACATTGTGATTCCACCACCACCTCCTATTGACACCATACAGTTTTGAGTTGCTTCATTGAGAGCTTCTAGTAATTCTTCCTAATAGCATCTTGTGGTATGAGTGGTAGCCATGATAATGTAATGATTCTCACTGTAAATTTCATTGTTCTATAGAGTTTAGATTACTCTTGAATTAAGAGCTTCACACTCTCTGCAAATAGGACATCTGTTTACATGCATTTGAGAATTCCATCTTCACTCATTGTCTAGAATTTAGAGTTGTTTCATTGAGCCCAACACCTCTTTGTATAGACATCTTGTGGAGGTATAGCAGAATTCATATAGATACAGTGAGATTCCATTCACCTATTTGTAATTTTGTAGAGACACTGCTTTTAGCTTCTTATTCTTAATTAAACAAAAAATATATAGTATAACTCAACCTGAAATAATGCTGATCTAGAATTAAAATTTAAATCCCTATTCAAAGAAAAATATTTATTAGATATTGTTGACTAATTAATACCCATCATATCACCAATAATAATAGAAAACTAGCTTTGGTCTGAAATCACCTCTACTGTGGATCTGCTTTGGGGCCAAGACACTCTGTGGCTAGGGACTAGGTCTCATTCTAAGTCAGTTCCTACAAAGGAACTCATTACTGAGTTTGGGATACCCTGATCACAACAAAAAAAACAATAGAAGATCAGTCACAAAAATATATTATATCACAAACCATAACAAATGCTGTAATTGAATAGAAATATAATAATAATTAATAAAGGAAGATTTGACTTTAAATCACAAAAGATAGTTCCAAAGTAATCAGATACCCAATTTATTGCCCTGTATGGGTCATTTCCTTCAAATAACCCTTGAATACAGTCAAAATATTGTGGTCAAAATATATGTACCTAAGACTTGAGACTCCCAGGTGGTCCTCCTGGGTTGACTCATTGAGCTAGGTAAAATAAAAGTTAAAGATAACAAAACAAACAAAACAAAACATTTAAAATCATCTCTTATACCCCAAAAACACATTCATTTTGTTCTCAAACACTTGGAGTGAAAAACTGCTTTTTGAGCAAAACATATATGCCATTGGAGAGAAAAATAGCACATTAGTTGAGTAGAAAATCGTGATTGAAGATCATTTGGGTAGGTTTGTACTAGCCTTACATCTTAGAGGAGTCAGAGGAGTTGAAAGAGTCACCACTGATTTCCAGAATCACACACACCATTCTTGGGATAAATTGAAAATAAGCAAGGCATTCTCTGAAGTTTATTTGTTTTTTGACTTTCAAATTCCATTTATCCCACATTTTTTTATTTCTAGGTGAATGGAAAAAAAAAGAATAAACTATAGCTATTTTTTGTATTTTTTTAAATTTTTTATATTTGCAAATCTTATTTTTAGTTTTTTCTGATTTTTTAAATTTTAATTTAATTAGAAATTGTAAATGTCATTATTTTTTTCATTTATATCTTGTTTCAACATACTTCACATTTATAAATAGTTCCAAATTTATGGCAACAAATTCAAGACAGTCTTGTTTCTCTGATGTATTTCCTAGTTTATGTCAGATTTACTCATTTATGGGATATTATTTTGTAAATTTAACTTTTCTAGCAATATGGCACTTTTTTTTCAAAATATGAAATGTCTAAAAGAAAAGGCCTTAGCAATACTTTCATTAAAAAATAGGAAAAATACGATTCTATCTTGATTTCAAACTACTATGAACTTTTTCTATAAAATTTCCCTTCAAGTATGTATATAATTCCTCTCCATTTCAAGCTCTTTTGGGGTAAGTTGGACTGGGTTTGGATTTCACTGCATGACTGGATACTACTAGAAATCACATAGAAAAAATTGTCAAGTTCTGCATTGTTAGTTTGGCCAAGAAAAATCAAGCTTTGGGTATCAATTTTATAGGCAAATGAATTACGAAGATGATTATGGTGATGAAAGTAATGCATTTGTGGATAACTTATTCAACATTCTTTTTGCTCAAGAAATTGAGGAAAAATCTTCTTGCTTTTGATGAAAATTTATTTCTATTTTGAAATTTGTATAAAGCTTTTATTTCTACCATAGCAACATTTACTTTATTTAAATATGTGAATATAGTCTTACAGCTATAGTGCTCTCAAATATGCATTAAGTGATGATTCATGAGTAGCCATCCTCCAGCATTGAAATGATAAACATTATGTCTCAGAGCCTAATACATGATCTTACTGTAGTATGGCACCTAATTTCATCAGTATAAAAGAAGAGCTGTAATAGATAAATCAACATTTGCTGGATGTTTGACCCTTTTATGATAGGAAATTTGTTTGAAAAGTTTTATTCTTTTTTTCATTGGATTCTACTATGTGGTATAATTACTTATTGAATAATTGGATTTTAGGATTAATCCTTTCTTACATAAGTTAGAACTATTTTAACACAATTTGTTATTGAAGACTATGAATCCCTCAACAAATAAAGCATCCAGAATGAAGTGTGTTTGTGCTAAATATTCAAAATGTAGAAAACCTAGTATTTCGATCTTCTGTCTTATGGTGAAAGAACATAGATGTCTAATATTCATCTTTCAAAATGTAATTTTGCATGCCTTTTTTGCAAAAAATATGCACTTACATGTTGATATAAAAAGAATACTGTTCTGAATATTATTTTTAAATAATTTATTATCTATTGTGTGTTTTACCAGGAGATAAAGGTTGCACTTGAAGCAAATGGCCCAAGCATTGCACGAATTTCAGTCTTTGAGGTTGATCAACTTATCCTAATCAACATCTTGCATCCCTTCTGGTGGAGCACATTCAATAATTTGATTGTAGGCCAGGGACCATCACTAAAACAATGTAGATAACTTTTTGGATTAGAAAATATATGCTCAATATTTCTGGTTAAAAGGGGATTGTAGAACAGTGCATTGCCTGACTTATGTTTCTTTTAATTGATTACAATGCCTTAATAGTTTTACAAGATTGAATTTGGTTTTGAAAACACCAACTGAATTACTGTAATTAAACTAGAGACTGGGAAACATGAGATCATACAAAACAACTATTACTCTTAAGTTGTTCATATTTTTAAGTTGGAAAAATACTTATTTATGAAGGTAGATAGATATTTTCAAATTGAATTTTAGCAATTTGGCTTGTGATGGCTATTTATTCGAGCTATGTCATTGTGCTGACCATCATCTTTCTTGATTGGCATGCTGTTCTTCTACAGACCAATAGGCTTCGCAAGAATAACCTTGTCGGCTATTGTGAAATTGATTTAAGTGATATTTTCACCACTGTAAGGATTTTCTCTTTAAACACTTTTCAAATACCTAATGATAAATGGATGATATTAATGTTGGTTTACTGCTGTGACCTCATTCATGAGTTTAATAGGCTATAGGTTGTGATCTTTGGTGAGGAAATTAGGTAATGCATGGGAATAATATTTGGTTTATTGTTGGAATTAGCTGTAGGAATGGCATGCATATCTAGAGAAATATTGTCCTTCATTCGTTTTTGACAGTAACATCTTTACATCACTGCAATGAGTTCTATGATAAGTGCTTCCTGTAGTTACTAAGATGGATGGACAAGAGAACATATTTTGCTGATCTTGAAACATCTTGCTTCCTCATTTAACCTTATAATGTGATTATCGGGCATTTAAAGTTTACAATATTTAGTATTTGATTGAAAAAATGTAAAATATGGGTTTGTAGAAAATAACATAATTCATAAACCATAGTTGCATTTTGAATGATTCATATCTATAAAAATGCCTTACTGGGAAAGAAATGACATTGTATGTAGAATATATGGATAGCACTCTGTACTTGATCACATCTCAATCATCCCAACTACTGCATCTTTTTTATAAATTTAGTTGTAATGGAATGTTAAATGAGCACTGTCAAGGTTTATGTATAAATCTATAGTTTATGTCTTTATTTCTGGAAGTACTTAAGAAAGAATTAAATGAATGTATGCTACACAGCCCAGGTCATTTTTCCATATGGTAGTAACTATTTTAATTTGCTAATATTGTGGTAACGTAAATGACTGATATTGTGCAATTCTTGGTCTTATAGTGTCTGATTAGCCTCACTTTTATATTTAGGGGGCTTTGCTGAATAGGTTTCTGTTAGTATAGCTTAGTTTCAAATTCAAGAGTTGGCAAGATGGAGTTTAATAGTTTACTACTTGGAGCATAACCACAATATGGTATTAGCACAAATGCTTACTTCCTTGTTCATCCATGGGAATGTGATAACTAAAGACATTATTTCTTTTGGTTTAATTTGTGTTTCTAGGAAAATTATGTGGTCATCAATGTTATATACCACTCATATTTACAAATTGGACTAGACTGTAATGATGTCTAAATATGAAAATGCACAAGAGATATTTGCAAGCAGGTAGAACTATGCAAACTTAGAACTGTTTCAACTTTCAACAAGCACATGACATGCACAATCGTTGATTTAGGGAACAAGGGTACTCAGGGGACAACTCAATGAAATTGGTTCAAATGTGTATGAAAGGAACTTATGAAATGGTAGGGTGCAAATATTGTTCAAACTTCAAAGTGATGAAACAAGAGAGATTCCAGTGAAAGAATGCAACATGTTAGAACTATAAATTGCAAGTTTGTATTATGCAAAAGTTTTGTATGGAATCTTGGACATTGGATGTGTTAACAGGATGTCTATCTACTACTATCTTGTTATTGATCCAGGAGTGAAGAGTTATAATACATTAATATACAAGTGTCAAAGATGAAGAGATGTCTTGGCAGTTACAAGATACTCAATCCTTTGTCTTTAGTTTAGCTATATCCTCAGTTTTATCTTTTCTTGGAAACACTGTAGAACAATTGCACAGAATGGGGCTAACATTGTTGGAGTTGTGTAGCATAAATAGAGAGAAGTTAGGATGTTGTGGTATATCCATATGTTCTAGGAGAGGTCCTAGAACTAATAGTGAAGATGACATATGGCATGATGTTACAACATTGCACTATGAGTCAATCAAAAGCAAAGATCCTCACAGATTAGTTGGCCTTCCTTGAGAAGTATGGTTCTGTCATGTCCCTCCCACTTAAGCCCAAGTTAATATTATTTTAATAATAAAAGTGTTTATTAATACTACTATAATAATACAATTATATATTAATAATAATATTAATTATTTTAATAATAATATTAATTATCTTAATAATAATTTCTTTTTGAAGCCGACCTTGAATCTTTTGGGTGCCAACTCTCTTTCAAATGTGGGAGGCTGAATTGTTTCTTTTAGATCAACCAAACATGGTATAAGAAGAAGACATCATTTCCTTTTGAGGGCAGTTTTAGTTGGAACAAATTTTTTGACTACAACACTAGTAGGACGAAACCCCTATTGAGTGTGAGGAGGTTAGGACGGAAACCCTAACCTTCAATTATTTTTTGCTATCATGGTGCCAAATTTGTTCACTTCATACCTATTGCAGGTCTGAGCAGCAACAAGAAACACCATCCTAACACCTGGCATCTTGAGGAGGCAGATTTCGATAACCCTACAGATCCATAACTAGTTCACCACGCTATTCCAATGCTGGGTGACCAATAGATCCAGATGTGAGTGCAATCTAGGAGGGAGAACCACCATCAAAAACATCTCCAGGGTTACAGTAGCACCAGTGCAATCCTTGCACAAGGAAATCAGTGATCAAGGAGGTACTAACCGAGGATTTTCACTCCTCAATTCCTCAAGGTAGAGAATATTGAAATGAAGATTTGGTTCATCTTGGTGATAGCACGTTTGTATACCTAGTCTACCTCCAACAAGTGAGTGCAGGTCAGACTTTAAGGGTTGTTTCTCTCAGATCAGGGAACTTGTTGTACCCTATCATTGTACTTGAAACTTCAACAACAAATGTTACATGTTATTTATTGTTTTAAACTCTGATTTGGAACTATTGTCTGTGATCAAGAAACAATTTGTATGTGCGTACCTCTGAGTTGTGGATTTTAAACCTTGTTGAGTGTGAAAGTGAAATGAACAGACAGATCTACTACTATAGTGTTGTGGTCCAAATGAGAGTGCCATAATCTAATTCTTCTTTCAAATCTACATAATTTGTGAAACCCTAGCTCAATAAATTTAAGTCGTGTTGTGACCATTGAATACATCACTTACTGTAATGGGACCTCTCGCTTTCGCTTTCTTTTGCCTCAAGGCTGCAACTTTACTACTCTTGTTCTTTTGCTAATGAGGGCTGGGGTCTTTTGAGAGCCATCTCGAGCTAAGCCAATAATCCATTTGAATCATTTTAAACATCATATTAAGGCCTGTGAAACGGAAGATCATCAGCATTCTGGGCTACCTCACACTTCCTATTTTAGGAATCGGCTTTTATTTTCGCTTTTCATTTTGCATTTTTGACTCAAATGGGTTCCTATTTTTAGGGATTTTGTTTCTTTTTTCTATTTTTAGAAAGTCAACCCTGGTCAACGAGTCAACTTTCCATCTTTAGATCCAAAAATCAAAGAAAAAAATCGAAAAATCATTGAAAAATCTGGAAAAGCAAGCAAAAAGCATGAAAAATCAGTCAAAAATCGTTGAAAAATCAGACTGAAAAACATTAAATTCTGGAAAAAACAGTCCAAAAACCAATCAGATCTGAAGCAAAATCACAGAAAATCACCCAAAAAGAATGAAATTCATGATGAAAATCTGCTTAAGTCTGGAAAATTCACCAGGTTCAACCTTGAGAAAGCTAGCCCTTAAAATGTGGGACGAAGAGAGAAATGGCAAGGACTTAAGAAAGTCCGCCCTGCCTAAATGAAGAATGGCGAGGACTTAGGAAAGTCTGCCCAGCCACAAGGAGAAGATGGCAAAAGTCTTATAAAGTCCACCAGCTGAGAGTGATGAGTGGCAGAAACCTTGGGAAGTCTGCCCAGCTCCTTGGCAAATATTTGGGGAAGTACGCCCATCTTAAAGGTCATTTGGCAATGACTTAGGAAAGTCCGCCCAGCTTGAGAGTGAAATGGAAAAGACTTAGGAAACTCCGCCATATGTCTTGGAAAATTTTCTCTAAAGTCCGCCATCTCTTGGAAGCATTTGGAAAAAGCCTTGTGAAGTCCGCCATCCTTCAAAAGTCAATTGGCAAAGACTTTGGAAAGTCCGACCACTTTGAGGACACTTGGCATAAAGTTTCTAAAGTGCGCCCAGCGTAAAAAACACTTGGAAAATATTTGACAAAGTCAAGTTACCTCATGACAAAGTTTTTGAAGTGGGCCCACCTTAAAAATGAAATGGCAATGACTTTGGAAAGTCTGCCAACTTGCAAAGACATTGGAAGGAAATGTTAAAAGTGCGCCCACCTTTGAAATATCATTTGGCAAATACTTTGGTAAGTCCGCCATGTGGAGAGGTGCTTGGAAATAAAGTAAGAAGTCCACCTAGGATTGAAAAGTCACTTGGCAAGTGTTAATGAAAGTCCGCCTCTCTTAAGACACTTGAGAAACTCTCTCCAAAGTCCGCTAATCTTAAAAAGGCACATGGAAAAGAGCCTTAGGAAGTGCGCCCAGCTTAAAAGGGGCATTTGGAAGGCTCTCTAAGAGGTCCGCCTAGAGAGAGAGGGGTAAAAAAATAACAAAGAAGAAAAGAGTTTATCATGGAAGAAAATAAAAATTGGAAAATACTTTGCAAAGTCCGCCATGATAAGAGGGTAATATGAAGAGGAGATAGGATAGAAAATAAATGACAAAAGTCTTGAAAGTTTGCCTTGATAAAATAAATAAAACAAGTCTCAAAGAGTTTGACTTCTAGAGAGAGAGTATGGCAAATCAGTGAGAATTCCGACTAAATGAAGAATTAAATATGAAATATGCCCGTGCCAAGATGAAAATTGCAAAGAGAGTATGAAATTCGCTTTGAAATGATAAATTCGACACAAAATTCACTGTGACTTCAGGAGAGAGAGTGTTAAAAATTTAACTTCGGAGCTAGAATTCAGGAGAGGGAAAATGAAAATCTTCATCCATCATTGGGATTGGTGAATAATTTTCGAGAAAATTAAAAGCTTGAAAATGAAATTAGAAAATTTATTAAAAAAAAAATCTTTCAAAGCTTATCCTGAAAAGTTATCTTTAGGAGAGAGAAAATATGAATTTATTTATTTTATTTCTTGTAGGTGGATGACGACACGAAGCGAATCTTCAAAGAAGAAGCAATGGCATGGAATGGTGGCAGGTCTGCTTCAAGCCAAATGGAGTGAGGGAAAAAGGATGGCACAAGCATGAGAAAGTCCGACCTTGCCTAAGCATAGCATGTCCAAACCTTTGTAAGGCATGTTCAAGGCAAAATAAAGTCTTACCTGGATAAGAAAATGTCTTGAGCATCATGAAGTCCGACTTTGATTGAAGAAAAACGTCCAAGCTCATATGAAGACCACTGAGGAAATGGCAAAGCACGTGCAAAGTCCACCTGGAGAAGTGTCCAAGACAGTCCAAAATCCGCCCTCAAGCATGATGAAAAATTTCTAAGGCATGAAGTGCCTAGAGGGGAGACGAAAATGGCAAAGACAAGTGAAGGTCCGACTTTGCCCAAGCTCAACATGTCCAAACCCTTACAAAGTCTGACTTTTCTTGGAGAAAGTATGTCCAGACATCCATAAGATCCGCCAAGTACAATGGCAAACATGATGCAAAGTTCGACCTAGACCAAGAAAAGAAATGTCGAAGTGTTGAGAAAGTTCGCCCCAATGTAAGAGAAAAGATGGTAAGCACTAGAGAAAGTTCGACTTCTCCCTAGAGATGTTTGTCCAAAGTGGCTTGAAGTCTGACTTAGGTCGAGAGAGAAAACATCCAAGCTCATGTGAAGTCCGCCCAAGGAGAGGATGAGAAAATTGGCTAAATGTTGATACCTTGGGGAGAAGAATTCACTAAGTGTTGGACAGAAAACAGGAAGGATGAAGAGGAGTAAAGAGGAAATGAATAAAATCCTTGTCCAAAGATGGAATTTGTCCTACATAGCACAAGCCAAATTCAGAATTGAAGGCAAATCCACAAGCAAAGTTCGTTCGAGCATGGTGTTGAATGGTCCAGATGAAGATGTTACAAAATGAACCTAAATAGCCAAAATTTGGCTAAAGTCTGGGAAATACTTCACAGAGGATGCTATCCTAATTCCTCCAATAGGCTTAAAGCTATACATCTACACCAGGCACTCTGAATAGCCACCGGTGATAACTTCCTTGAGGATCTATCCAAGGTGGCATCCACAGTAAGATAAAACAAAACTGCCGGAACAAGGCACGGGAAGTTGGTAATAGGTAGTTCAGTGAACCACGAATCAAACACAGGTATGGTGGGTGGGACCATGGGCAAAGTGGAAGAGTCCATTATAAACAAGACTGTCATTGAAAAGGCATCTCAGGAAATCTACAGTCCCACGTCCTCACCGCTGCTATGGTCATCAGAACTATACGTAGAAGAGCTCATGAGGCTGAAAAGTAGACTTGATGATCTAGAAACAAAGGGGAGGTACGAAGATAGCATATTTAAAATAATTATTGAAGCAAACAGTAGGCTGGAAAAGGATAATAAAATGATGCAAGATCAAATTTTAAATCTGCAAGTTAACATGGAGAAGGGGCAGCAAGAATTGACCACCCTAAGGCAAGAGTTAGACCAATTAAAAACAGCAAAAAATGAGAAATCAGCGGTAGAGGGAGGAGAAAATATAATGGAGTTAAAGGAGATCCAAACAGCATTAGCAGACTTGGAGGTAAAAGAGAATCAGTTAAGGGTACACATAGAAGAGGCCAAATCTTGGTCACAAACGGTGAGTGGATCATCAAACGAGCAAAAAGGAATTATTGAACAACAAGTTAAAAGACAGCTAAGAGAAGAAAAAGATAAACAAAGCAGGGTTACAAACATTATCATTAAAGGTTTGAAGGACTTCGGGGAGAAGGAGAGAATCGACATTCTAACAAGGGAATTCCTTAAAGATAAGCTGCAATGGACAGGGCATATTCAGCAAGCTAGTAGAATTGGGAGAAAGATAGATGGAGGAAGAGATAGGCATGTAAGAGTCTCTTTGAGAAATTTAGAAGATAAAAATAAGATCCTAAAAAACAGGGGGTTACTTAAAGGCACACATATTTATTTAGATGAAGATTTGACTTTTGAGCAGCAAGAAGAACAAAGGAAGGAATGGGAGAAGGTAAAAACAGCAAGAAATGAAGGCAAATGGGCTTGGTTGAAGAACGGGAAAGCCCAAATTAGTGATCGTTTCTCAAACAAGAAATAGGATTTAGGGGCCCCATAGGACTACCTACATGTTGTAAGCTGGAATTGTAGAGGATATCCATGGAGAAGAGGACCTGGTTTGGGGCCCATAGCAAAAGGGAAAGATATTATCATTCTTACGGAAACGCATGAACATGAGGGCTGCAAAATTCCGGATTTCGAAGGGTATAAGAAAGTTTCAGTGTGGAACGAAGGAAATGAAATAGGTAAAGGTCATGGAGGGGTTGCAGTGCTAATAGCTGAGAAGTGGCAGGGAATTGTTGAGTGTGTAAAAGAAGACATAAATAAACAATACATATGGCTGCAAATAACTGAAAAAGGGGTAACTTTTAGTCTAGCTGCTTGCTACTTTGCTCCTAAAAATTCAAAGTTTTATAAGAAGCGGAATTTAGACAATGAAGATCCGTATGCATCACTAAAAAAAGATATCTCTACTTTTAACATTCTTGGAGATGTGGTTTTAATGGGGGACTTTAATGCAAGGACAACTAATAATCAGTCTCTTCAGTTGAGCAGTGAAGCAAAAGGGGAGAACAATCCTTTATGGTTGGAGGAAGGTGGTGGTTTCCATTGGGAAAGAACATCTCAAGATGATAATGGCACGGTGAATTCGTTTGGGACTGAATTACTTGGGCTTTGTAGTTTGTTTGGCATGGTTATTTGCAACGGGGTGAGAGATTGGCCGACATCTGGGGGAGTCACGTGCAAGACCTACAACGGTCAAAGTGTGGTTGACTACGTGGTTTGCTCTAAAAGTTTTGGTTCTAGGCTGCTGGAGTTTGACATAGAGGACTGTCCTATTGAGATGAATTCTGACCACTTACCCCTTCGGGTTAAGCTTCGTGTTTCTACTATCAATCAGCACAACAAGCAAGTTCAACACATGCAAAAAAAAGACCTTCCCAAGGGTAAAATCCTCATAAATCAGGAAAATAAAGAAATATTTAATGCTGTTCTTAGACAGCAGTTCCATGATTTGAAGAATGAGGGAGAGATTAACTCTGTTAAAGAGGCTGATGCCCTTATTCACAGCAGTTTGCTGATCCCGATAATCCACAAAGCATTAAATGCATGCAAAAGGTCTTCTCCCAAGGTGAGGGCTGCAAACACATTTCCGGCAAATCCGTGGTATGATGATGAGTGTAAGGCAGCCAAGAGATCGCTAAAGGAGTGTGATATGGACAAAGAATACAAGAAAAAATATGTAAAATTAGTGCAATCCAAAAAAATGGAATACGTTAATGAAAGAAGGAACGAGCTAATCTCACTTGGGAAGCAGAATCCTAAAGGCTTTTGGAGGGAACTGCAGCAAAAGAAAGAGAAGGTGGAGAACAATATCACAGATGCACAATGGTTAGAGTATGCTAGGCTCCTTTATGAGCGGGTCCACAAGAAAAGCATCCCTCCAGTTGTTAACACATCAACGGAACTATTCACCGTGGATGATATTAAATAGGGAATAAAGAAGTTAGCAAGTGGGAAAGCACAGGACATAGATGGGATTCAGGCTGAATTTCTAAAGTGGGGGATTGAAACTCTCGCTCCTTACATAACAAGAATTTTCAACAATGTTAATCAGGAAGGCTTTCCTGTGGAGTGGACTACCAGTGTGGTCATTCCTTTGTTTAAAAGTGGTGATATCAATAGCCCATCTAACTATCGCACAATCATGGTTAATCCTATCTTTGGCAAGCTCTTTGGGAGCATGGTTGAGCGTAGGATCAGCATCTGGGCAGAAAATGAGGGCAAAAGGGCAAAGGGGCAAGCAGGCTTCAGATCTAGGCACTCTACCATTGATCACTGCATCACCCTTAGGCACTTGATTGAGAAGATTTGGGACTGCCAGGGTGAGGAAGCTTATTGCTGTTTCGCTGACTTCAAGAAAGCTTTTGACACGGCGTCGGTAGGAGTCACTGCGGGAATAGGGATGAAGAACAGTATCCAGTCAGATACCTGGTTCATGCGTTATATGGGAGAAGCGGTTAATGCCAAAACCGTAGTCAAGCGAGGGTGCGGCGTCGAATGTTTTGGCAAAGCCATATCAGTTAGCGTAAGGCCGTCCTTTATCCCCACTCTTTCAACGGCATTGATAAGTCAGTCGAAGGGTTAAGCGATGAGGGACGGTATCCAATTAGCAGGTTATGTAGTGAAATTACTTCTGTATGCTGACGATCTTATTTTGATTTCAAAAACAGCTCAGGGGTTAAGAGAACATTTGAAAGCTTTAGAACACTTCTGTCAGGAAGTGGGAATGCAAGTGAACACCACCAAAACCAAAATCATGATTTTCTCTTTGAATAGAAAAGAAAAACAACACATCTTTCTTTTTGAAGGTAGTCCACTCAATATAGTGAAAGAATACAAGTATCTTGGGATTGATTTTCACCATAAGCTCAGCTGGGAGACCTGTCGGGCGAAAAGGATACAGGGAGGGTGGAAGGCCTTTTTCCTGCTGCAAAACAGATGTAGGAAAGCGGAACTTTGGGATTGGAAAACCAAGAAAACTCTTTTTGGTTTACTTGTCACGCCCGTTGTACTTTATGGGTGTGAAGTGTGGGGAAGCAATATGTCAAATTGCAGCTGGAGACAAATTGAAAGAATCCAAAAACACCTAATAACAAGCAATCTCAAAGTTAAGGCCACGGTCCCATATGAAATTCTTTTAACTGAAGCGGGGGCTTTTC
>VDFB02244898.1:0-26851 GCA_007258455.2 Sequoia sempervirens | reverse complement strand
AAGAACCAATTAATCCAACAATACAGCTACTGTAGACATGCAAAATTAGCATCATGCATTTAGATAGGTCCATTCATCAAGTAAACTTAGTTCACCTTCATGCATTCATCAGGTAAATTAAACTCATTAATTTCATTCCTAAGGTCATTAGTTTAAATCAAATAAATCAACTTGATCCTAACATCACCCTCCTTGATTAAATAAATCAATCCTTTATTTAATTAATTATGAAATCACTTTTCATCCCTTTTTGATTTAAATAAATCAAAATATTCAAGTCAAAGGGGTCAAAGCATCTAATCATCATTAAGTTAATCTAATCCTAATTAAACTAACCTAACCACCCATCACATCCTCTAGCTTTTCCCACTTGCACCAATAAAGCATTTTAATTCATTTATAAATCAGCATTTTCCATCAACATGGCATCTTTGAGGAATATTCCCTCAAGTTTGAATTCAAAAATAAGTGGACATGTACATCCAAAAAAGCATTTATGAGCTCTTACATGGCTCTTACATGTCTCTTGCACAAGTCAAACTCAACATTTATCTCTCAAATTCAAATTTGAAATCTCCCCCTCTTTGTCACATTAACCAAAACTTGCACATTCCTCAACCACTCACAAGTTGAAAAATGGCTTCATCTCATTGGCAAAATCTTTATCCCACATTGCTCTCTCATAAGCATTCTTTCAACTTGAGAATCTTTAAATAGAGGCTTCATCCTTCAACAAATCCTCATGCAAAGTCACTCTCTTCACATGGAGAACTGATTTTGTCCATTGCATCCTCATCATTAGCATTATCAAGGGTTGGGAAAGGGTCACTTCTCACAAGTGACACCAATCCACTATGGAATAGATTATTTACTATGCTCCTTAGGATTTCAACTAGTTTGTTTTGTTATGTTTGTAGAGCATAAGTGATTATTTCATAAAGAGCACCTTTTTGTTTTCTTTCTTTTAGCTAACTTCATGATGATACACATGGAAGAGAGATAAAAGTTGTAGATATTTTGGTGTTACATTTGGTGCCCACTGTGGGGTAGAAATACAATCTTTGTTTCTGCTCATCATTGTTTATTTCAAGCATTGGATAGGAAACATAAATTTTATGCTTGTCCATGTTTGTCTTGTGTGCTCGTATTTGTCTATATATGACTAATCCACATGTGATTGTTGAAAAAAAAAAAGAAAAAGAAGACTTGGATTAATTTGAACAAATATTTAACATTCACAAGTTTCATTTTCTAAATTTTTTGCAGATTTTCACTTCAGGTCCAAGGATTTATGGGAAGGACTTGTAAATTTTTCTCACCTCTGTCAACAAAAGCAAGGAGAAAGATTTTGAACTTCTATTCTTTTGTTGTGTTTTATTTCATTCGAAAATAACTCTGCCCCTTTTTGTAACTGTGTCTCTAATATTGAAATTGAGGTATATTTTCTATGTTTATATCTCTGCTACTACTCCCCAAACTACTAGTAGTGTCTATCCCTACTACTTTATCTTTCCTAGAAATAGGCAGTGGAACTTTTGATTCTTCTTTGCTTTGACAGCTACCTTTGACACATCTTCATCATTTAAGCAAGCTAGAGTCCAAAGACTTATCCTCACCGTCCCATTGTTTCTTTGCCCTGTGTATCGATCTTGTTTCCTATTTCAGGTATGTTTCTTGTCTCAAGGGAGGATGTACCTTATTTTGGTCACATCACAAAAAACTAATCCTTCACAAAAGGTCATGGTGATTTGATGAAAATAAATGAGGACAGTGATATCTATAACTCAACATTTTTTGGCAACACATCATTTCCAGATTTGTTTGAACACTTGAAAGTATTTAGTCCCTTTTAGGGAACTCACACTGTGAAGGGAAGAAATTGATTTCATCAGCTAGATGGGGTCCTTCTGGAAGTTTTTTCCATTACATCCTTACCACTATTTGCTGGCATCCTCAATTCTGATATTTGACACACTGGCTTTTGCTTGTCTATCTTGTAAGGTATAATGTTCATCTGAATAAGTTTGCAGAGGCTAAAGGTGGGCTAAAGGTGGGCTACATCTGCAAGGCACGATTTTGAATAAATGACAAACGCTTTGTTATTAATATCACTATTTATTTTTATCAATAGCATTGTTATCACTGCTTCAATCATTAATATCGATGTTGTCTCTCTCATTAATATTGTTGTTTTTCATTAATATTGTCTTTCTCGGTATTCATTTATGTTGTTGACCTTAATGAATGGTTGCACAGGGAGGATATGTAGAAGAAATCGACATTGATTATGGATGGATCACGTCTTTAATCTGCATGCAAAATAATGGAAGGAGCTCAAGAAGAAGGAAAGTCTGACAAATTTGAGCATTTAACATCGAAGGTTACAACACTTGTAGAAGTTGACATCACCACCCGCATACATATCTGCGCCCTGCCATGAATGACCGATCATCCAACCCAACAATCAACCATAACTATGACTTAGTTGGTAGCGTGCTTTCATGTTGATGACATTAATTGTGTTTCTTGTGTGAACGAGATGTGATGGTTGCGGGTTTGAGTTTAGAATGACTGTGCAACAATCCATTAATAATTTCATTAATGCATTAAAGGTGGAGACTGCTGATCAATGATTTGTAAAATTTGGCTTTACACTTGCCAAATGCATTTTCTTGAAACAGTCTTGGCGCCCTTTCTAAAGAACTTTTTGAATTCGGCCTTTACGCCTTTCAACTGCATTTGCTTGAAATTCTTAAAAATCATTGAATGTTGTCATTGAATGTTCCTGTGCTTGAAAGTTATTCCTTTTCAACAGATCTTAGGTCCAGTTTTGAAACTTATGCCAGTAGATTTACATGTGCAGGTCCTGCGATCATGTAGAATACAATTTTACACCTACTAGTTGCATTTATTTATTCATGGTGGACGTGGATAACAGTCAACATCTCTGCTTAAAAGCATTGAAGAAGGCAGATTTGGCATCAGGGGTTATTGAATTCTCTATTACACACATTAATCACTGCATTTGACAAAGTTTCCATGTTTGTGCTAGATTGGTGGCATATAAATGTTTAATGGTGGGTTCCACACTTTTAGCGCATTGCCAGTGATGAGCTGGCTTCAAAGTCCTAAGAATCTATATTCACTGACTCGCCATGCAAGGTGTAACACAACAAGCTTTATTTAAAAATCTTATGCACTTCCTGAGTCTTTTATTCTCTGTTTTTCAGAGTGATCCCATTCGTAGCATGCATAATTGGTGCAGGAGCACCTAGTCTCCTAGTCGCAAAATTTCACTTTTTGAAGGTTGATAGGTGGTCAATGGGTTAGATCAATATGTTTTAGGTTTATTTATGCTAAATAAGGTCAATTAATACCATTTAAGGTGTATTAGGTTGATTTCTTTTGAGTCTTGGTAGTCAAATGTGCAAATAATGCATTCTTGCTACAAAATTGTTAACATTTGAATTTGTAGCCTTTTGAAGGAAAATCCTTGAATTTGGGTGTAAATGTGAAAGAATGAGGTCTAATATGTTGTAATAGGGTGAATTAGAGGTGTTAGAGTGATTTAGGAGTTTTTTGGGTGTCAAAATTAAAAAGTTGAAAAGTTTATGTAATATTGTCATATGCAATTTGTCTTAAAATGCAACTTAATGAATATTAGAAGGTCTTAATGATTAAAAATAAGTTATAGGTGTTGGAAGAAGTTGGAATGAAACCAAAAAATGTATAAGAACCTTCAATGGCTCGAAAATGGAGTTGGTTGGAGATTGGTGAGCCTTTTTTGTTTTTTCAGAAAATTACTATTTTTTCTCTACTTTTGTCCTTGTACGGATCTGTACGGACTCCAAATTCTCTGAAACATTTTTGGAAATTGTAGGCCTATGAATTAGCTTTAATTTTCTTCAAATCTGAGGGTCTAACTCTTTTTTTTGTGAAAGTTATTCAATTTTTATTGCTGCTACCTGTTTTTTCTAGATTTGTGGGTTGAGGGTTTTCAAAAATGATAAAATGACCCATTCCACTTTTTGTGTTTACTGTATCTTGTGGAATGGGTCCTCTAACATGTAAATAGATTTTTTACATGTTCAAGATGTCGTGATATTGAATTTCTAGTGAATGGGTGGAGCCCTAGGACTGGAAAATGTGTGTTTCCTCTTGGAAAAGGGTGGTTCAAACCTATGAAATGATGAAAAAATGATGCCAAAGGACAAGTGTGTGTTTTTTGAGCATGGGGGGACAATATTTGATGTGTCTAAGCAGTTTTTTTGGCTGGGAGTGACTAGGAGTGTGAACTTTTAATAAGGGTACCCTAAAACCCTTGGTTTCTACATGTTTTTTGGAGGGTTTGAGTTTAAGAGTGTATAAGAACAAATGAGGACTTAAGACTTGGGAAATATGTGGTTTTGTATCATTTATCAAGACTTTTTTGTTTGTTTGGTGGTCTGGTGATAAGATTAAAGAGGGGTCTCTTTGTAAAAATGGCCTAATTGGAGGCCTAAAACTGTGAAATTCTTGATTTTGAAATCTTTGATTCAAAAGAGTAATATCTGAGTTTTTGATATGATTAATGAATCTGAAATGGGTGCTTGATTCTATTTTTTATTTCTTTGGTATTTTGGAAGGATTTTGTCTAAAGACTAAAAAATCAGTTTTCTTGTACTACAAGGGATGCTAGTGGTAGAAGGTGAGTTTTCAAGGTTGTGAAGAATCTAGCTTTGAGATTGTTTTTAAATGGATAAATTTTCATCATTGGAATGTTTAGAAAAATTTTCAAGGCCTTGGTGGAGGGTTGGTGTTTTTTTGCAAATTTGAAGGGTTGAGACCCTTGAAGGTGAGTTGATGCTTGGCAAATTGAAGGTGTTTTCAAGAAGGGTTCATTGTTTCTAATATTGACATTAGTTTGTTGAGAGTTATTATCCACCTAGGCTTTGCATCATAGTGGTATCAAAGCAGAGAGTAGGTTTTGGTTTGCATTTTTCAGGTTGAAGAAAAGGCAAGGTTGACAAGATGCCTCCAAAGAGCAAAGATATGGCTAAAGAGATGAGGGAGATGAAGGAAAGGCATGCAAGAGAACTCAAAGAGTTGGAAGAGAGAGTCATAGCCCTAGAGACAAACAAGAGAAGAGATGCTGAAGAGAGTGAGCCAGAAAAAGAGGAAGATGAGGAGTTTGAAGACATGGAAGAAGAACTTGATCTAGAAGACCAAAGAATGGCAAAGTTGCTGAAGGCAGTGAAAGGTGACAAGCCTAAGGTAAAACTTGATGTTTCTAAATATGGTGGTAGTCTAAATGATGAAGAACTACTTGATTGGATTGCTGCATTAGATAACCATTTTGAATGTGAAGAAGTTCCTGAGGAGCAAAGAGTAAGGATTGCAAAGACTAAGTTGCAGGGTCATGCTTTGGTATGGTGGAATTACTTTCAACTGAGAGGAGGAAACAAGGAAAGTCTAAGATCACATCATGGGACAAGATGATATCTAAACTCAAAGGTAAATTCTTACCCAAAGATCACCAAATTCAAATGTTTAAAAAATTGCAAAGTTTGAGGCAAAGGGAAATGGATATTAAGTCCTATACTGAGGAGTTTTATAAATTAAGTTTGAGGTCTGGTCATCATGAGAATGAAGATGAAAAAATTGCTAGATATATTGGTGGTTTGAGGCTTAATATACAGGATGAATTGGTTTTGGCTAACCCTAGGAGTGTAGAGGATTGTTATCAAATGGCAATCAGGGTGGAGGAGAAGCTTAAAAGGAGACAAGAGAAAGCAGTAAGAGGAAGAGGTGGTCCTAGTGCAAGAGGAAGAGGAATACCTTCTACATCAAAGCAGCCAAATGAAGATCAAGGAGCAAACAAAGGTAAAGATCACAATGATTCTAGAGGTGGTTTTGGTTTTAGAGGTAGAGGAAGGTTTGGTATTGGTAGAGGTTCTAATGATTTTCAGGAAGGTGCTACACATGCAATGAGTTTGGTCATCCTTCATGGAAGTGTCCTGAGAGGGTTGGTAGTTCTTCTAGTGGAGACAAGAAGATTGATAGAAGAGCACAATTGGTACAGGAAGAGGAGTGTGAAAGTCATTGTTCTCCAAGTAGGAATGTAGATCCTATGATGGTGAAAAAAACAATCTTGAAGGCAGCAAAAGAGGAAGCACCTTTTCAAAGGAAAAGTCTCTTCAAGACAAATTGTAAGTGCAAGGACAAGGTATGTAGAGTGGTCATTGATTTTGGCTCCACCGAAAACATGGTGTCATGTGAAATGGTCAACAAGTTAGGATTGAAAAAGATTCCTCATGAATGTCCCTATAAAATCTCATGGTTAACTGATGATCAATCTTTGTTGGTGAATGAAAAGGCTATAGTGGATTTTCAAATTGGTGGTTATCTTGATAGTGTTGTGTGTGATGTTCTTCCAATGGACTGTTGTCATCTCTTATTAGGAAGACCTTGGCAATATGACAAGAGGGCATTGTATGATGGTAGGGAAAATACTTACACCATAGTTCAAGATGGTCATTCTTTTGTGTTAACTCCTCTTGTAGAAGATGCTAAAGGTAAAGCAAAGGTAATAATGTGTGGCAAGAAGGAACCTATAAATGTAATGAAGGAGAACCAATTTTCTGATGTTGTTCACTATTTTAAGACTGAAAATGCAGGTATAAGGTTTGGTGTAGGGGTAAAAGAAGTGTTGACAGTGAGTTTGCATGAAAGTGTGTTAGTAGAAGCCATTGAATGCCCTGTAGTCAAGAGCAGGGTTGAGAAACAAACAAAGTTTGTAGGAAACACAATACCTAAGTCTGATTTGATAGTGGCAAAACAACTTGATGAGGCAGTGAGTGAAATACAAGAAAAACAAGGCATAAAAGATGGTTACAAACATGAAGGTGACAAAGGAAAGAATAAAGATCATAGAGTTACTAATCCTTGTTTGTATGCAGGTGAAAAAAATAGTCAACAATCCAATCTTGGTCAGGGAAAAGATAAAATACTATTTGCAGGTCTGAGGACAGAGAAGAGGGAAAATGCATGTATCAATACATTCCAAAATGCTAGAAGTGCAGGGTAGTTTGCAGTTCCAGTTTACATGAACCAGTGGAGTGGCTTTGTGGATCATTGGACCTTTGAAACTTGGAGACAGTGGTATCAAACACAACTCATGTGGCATGAGTTCTTTCTCTATGGCGGTGAATGCTACAGGAGCACCTAGTCTCCTAGTCGCAAAATTTCACTTTTTGAAGGTTGATAGGTGGTCAATGGGTTAGATCAATATGTTTTAGGTTTATTTATGCTAAATAAGGTCAATCAATACCATTTAAGGTGTATTAGGTTTATTTATTTTGAGTCTTGGTAGTCAAATGTGCAAATAATGCATTCTTGCTACAAAATTGTTAACATTTGAATTTGTAGCCTTTTGAAGGAAAATCCTTGAATTTGGGTGTAAATGTGCAAGAATGAGGTCTAATATGTTGTAATAGGGTGAATTAGAGGTGTTAGAGTGATTTATGAGTTTTTGGGTGTCAAAATTAAAAAGTTGCAAAGTTTATGTAATATTGTCATATGCAATTTGTCTTAAAATGCAACTTAATGAATATTAGAAGGTCTTAATGATTAAAAATCAGTTATAGGTGTTGGAAGAAGTTGGAATGAAACCAAAAAATGTATAAGAACCTTCAATGGCTTGAAAATGGAGTTGGTTGGAGATTGGTGAGCCTTTTTTGATCAATAAAAACACTGTTTTTCAGAAATTTACTATTTTTTCTCTACTTTTGTCCTTGTACGGATCTGTACAGACTCCAAATGCTCTGAATTTTTTTTGGAATTTGTAGGCCTATGAATTAGCTTTAATTTTCTTCAAATCTGAGGGTCTAACTCTCTTTTTTGTGAAAGTTATTCAATTTTTATTACTGCTACTTGTTTCTTCCATATTTGTGGGTTGAGTGTCTTCAAAAATGATAAAATGACCCATTCCACTTTTTGTGTTTACTGTATCTTGTGGAATAGGTCATCTAACATGTAAATTATATTTTTAACATGTTCAAGATGCTGTGATATTGAATTGCTAGTGAATGGGTGGAGCCCTAGGACTGGAAAATGTGTGTTTCCTCTTGGAAAAGGGTGGTTCAAACCTATGAAATGATGAAAAAATGATGCCAAAGGCCAAGTGTGTGTTTTTTTAGTATGGGGGGACAATATTTGATGTTTATGAGCAGTTTTTTTGGCTGGGAGTGACTGGGAGTGTGAACTTTTAATAAGGGTACCCTAAAACCCTTGGTTTCTACATGTTTTTTGGAGGGTTTGAGTTTAAGAGTGTATAATTACAAATGAGGACTTAAGACCTGGGAAATATGTGGTTTTGTATCATTTCTCAAGACTTTTTTTTTGTTTGGTGGTCTGGTGATAAGATTAAAGAGGGGTCTCTTTGTAAAAATGGCCTAATTGGAGGCCTAAAACTGTGAAATTCTTGATTTTGAAATCTTTGATTCAAAAGAGTAATATCTGAGTTTTTGATATGATGAATGAATCTAAAATGGGTGCTTGATTCTATGTTTTATTTCTTTTGTGTTTTGGATGGATTTTGTCTAAAGACTAAAAAATTAGTTTTCCTGTACTACAAGGTATGCTAGTGGTAGAAGGTGAGTTTTGAAGGTTGTGAAGAATCTAACTTTGAGATTGTTTTTAAATGGATAAATTGTCATCATTGGAATGTTTAGAAACTTTTTCAAGGCCTTGGTGGAGGGTTGGTGTTGTTTTTCAAATTTGAAGGGTTGAGACCCTTGAAGGTGAGTTGATGCTTGGCAAATTGAAGGTGTTTTCAAGAAGGGTTCATTGTTTCTAATATTGACATTAGTTTGTTGAGAGTTATTATCCACCTAGGCTCTGCATCAATAATGTTAATGATGACCCATTTGTACACTGTAAAGAGAATACCAGTGAGGCATAGGTTGAAGATTCAATAACTATGCTTTATTAGGTAGCCTGGGTAAGCTATGTTTTCAGTCACCTTTTTGGGCTAACGTGGTATTTGCTAGTGATGCAGCTGATTTCATGAGTTGAAGACATGAAGGAAAATCTACTAATAATTGCTTTGCAGAATCCAACGTAACATTGCTAAGAGATGATATATTGTCGAATCAGGAAGTCTTTTAACCTGCTTGCCATATTAGTGATCTTGTCTATTCATAGCTGAAATAATCATAATCTTGGAACAAAGTAGATATTCCTAGATAGATATTTGGGTTGAAAGATTGACTTTAACTTATGAGAATCCACCCAATTTTAAAATGTTGAAACATTTCTAATGACTTTGTTTGGGGGAAGTCTTGAAAAAGCTAATGATTTGGTGACTTGACTGTATTTATCAAATGCATTTAATACTTGTCTCTACATTTAATATCGATGCTCTCAAGAATTGATTTATTGCATAGAGTAGTGGACAATTTTTTTCATATCTTAGAGAGATTTTTCATATAGAATCAAGTCGATGGGTGAGATTGAATCATTGGTAGAAAAATAAACTTTTGCTCATTGTTAAGCAAAATCTCTACTTTTGATTAAGATTTTCTTTAAAGTTTGTAAAAAGCAAGAGTCACTTTTTAATCTTTCTTTTATTATCATTGGTATTTTCAATTAATATCATGTTACTATTTGGAGTTAATGCTCAAAATGAATTTAATGTTCTAATTCTCACATGATTGTCTTTTCTTTTTATAGGAAAATGATGAAGGAGAACAAAGAAAAAAGGTAAAGGTGAAATCAACATTGAAATCAAACATTAGAGTTGAGAAAAAATTAAAAAAAAATTTAAAAAAAATGAATGCAAGATCAGAGTTAAGGATTTAAGCATCAAACTTGAAACCCAAAAGCATTTTTTAATGCTTGGATATTCCACCTTACACTTTCATTTTCTATTTTAGGCTAGCTCATTTTGTTTTGGGCTTTAAAATGAACATTTTAAAATGCTTGGAGACTCCATCTTACGCCTTAATTTTCTATTTTAGGGTAACTCATCTTTGGTTTTGGGCTTTAAAATGAAAATGACCTAGGCTTTCAATTTTCATTGCGAAAGGGTTAAAACGAACTTTAGGCAACATTGACTAGATTTTGTTTAAAGCTAACAAATTGAACAAGCAACTTCACACTTCATTTTTTGATGCTTAAAACAAATTCATCATTGCTTTGAGGCTTAAAATGAACATGTATTTTTCATGTTTCGTAATCTCTTATGCAAAGTAATCTCATCTAAATAGGCATATGCACTTCTCTCGCGCTTCACGGCAATCTTGAGAATCAAAAGTCTTTTTGATGACATTAGGTTGCATAAAAGATTGCCTCCACACTTCAATTTGGGTTTAAAATTGAACAAAATATTGTGCGAGTGTGAGTAGAACATTATCACATATATTCTCTCTTTGTTGCCATCAAAAGATTGATCGAGTTATGGATTTTGTCTTTACTCGCTTTTGTTTATCTTAGAGGGCCTGCCTTAGGGAAAAAGTACTCACCCAAGGGAACGACTCAACCAATAACACTCTAAAGCCTTGAAGAGTATTTCCAACTGGGATTTAAATGTGGGTATTGGAGTAAACGCCAATATCATGTGGTTGATTCCGACAAGATGGATTTGAAAGGGGACTCTTGCCATATGGGTCAATCTCCATGAATGAAAAGTCCTTATTAAAACCCATGTGCTAGAATTTTCCAAAATCCTTTAATCTATTTGTTGGTGCAAGAAGAGTTGTTTTGAAACCGCCCCACACTTTTACGATCTTTAGTAGAAATGGAAAATATGCCATGGGAGTTTCATGGGTGTTGATGCTTGGCTGCCCTGTATAAGTGAGTGTCATGGAGGGGAGCCAGTGGGGTCAAGAATCTAACCATTCACTAAAGATAAGAGTAGTTGGACTTGTCCAAGTGGGGATTCAACAAATATTGTCTTTCACATCCATAGGGTTGTACTTGTTCTTGGTTTGAAAACACAGTGCTTTGATTGAAAACATTGAAAACCAACATTCAACATGAGCATCAAATCTCAAACCCTTTAGGAGAAGCAAATATCTTTGAACAGATTTGCGTGCTATTGCTTGCCCTTGGGATTTTCTCCTTAGAGGCTTCTAAACATTTGGATTTCATCTCAATTTTCTCCTACTAAGGTCAACAATAGGTAACTCTTGCCTCAAATTTCCTTGGTTTTTGCATAATACACTTTGTGGGATAAGGGGAAAGTTGAGACATTAGACATCTAGATTCAAAATTTCATCAAGAGTGTGTTTGTGGTAAAAAAAACCCATTAAGAAAAGATTAAATAAATTGGACCCCACATATGTGCTTGGCATTTTTTTGTCGTATGGTTTTCATGCAAACATTGATCTTTTGATTTTGAATTACTTTTAGAGAAAGGCATGTTCTTCACTATCTTGGCCTAGTAAACAAGTCCTTCCTAGATTCATTTAGGACCAAAATCAAACACTTTACCCATCCCAAACACTTATCAAAATCCATCCCACCAAACAACTTTAGAGCTTTGAAAACATCATTCTAGACTTGGGTAAATCATCAAAATCAAAATCCCCTTGTTTAGTTAGGAGTATGGGAATGCATCCTTTCTCATACCTCTAATTAAATCAGCAATCCTTTGAACAAGCTCATCCTAAGATAACATCTTACATCTTAGGGTTTACAAGTTTATTATCCAAATCAAAAGAAATCAAAATCAAACCCTAAGTCTAACATTGATGCAAAGTCCCTAAATGTTCAACACTCATATCATTTCCCCTTTTCATCCTTCATCTCATCATTGGTCCTAAGAACCTTAGAGGTCACTTTTACAACAAGGTCAAAACACAAGAGGAACATGGAGTATAAACTTGATCCATACATCATGAGTAATCCAAGTCAACTAAGCTATCAAAGCCTTACAGTGCCGATTGATTATCAACACTCACATTTATACAATCCATACATGGGATCGTTGTCTCCTACAAAAATCAATGGTAAAATAAATGTGAGTATTCCTAGTCAAAAGATTGGAACACCTTTCCTGATGGTAGATCTAAATCCAAACCTACAATTTTGTCAACTAAACAATCAATGCATGAGCCTTCAAATGAACACATCATCCCATCAAATCCCTACATGCCAAATGAGAATGTACCAAGTACAAATTTACCAAACATGAATGTTTTGAGTCCAAAATTGGTAAAATTTGGGATAAATATGTTCGCAAATCATACGAATATTGTTCAAAGTCCAAACAAGGTGTTAACAAGTCAAGGTACAACACCATGCAAAATCAAAGTTACCTAAATCAAGGAAATATGGTTCCCAACAAAGTTCAACATCAACCCATAATGCCAAATTTAAACATCATCCCAAATTAGAACATTATCCAAGATCAGTTTGTCCATGATCCCATTCAAACACCACAAGGGCACATTCCAAATCTGCTTCAACAAAAGCCAAATCAAGGGAATCAAATGCAAAATCAAGATCAAATTTCACTAGAGCAACTTGCTTCACATGCTAAACTAATTAAATTATTGAGCCAGGAGATATCTTCACTCCAAAATCAATACACCCATCCATTGGTTAATCCATGTCATCAAAGTAGTGAGTTGTGTCCACAATAGCATCAAGAACAATATTTCCAATGTCAAGGAGTTGGACATCAAGATCAACCCCATTTTGAAGATCAATCACCACATCTCCAAAATCAATCACCACAAGGTCAATTTAAAGTGCAAATCTCACAAAGGAACAAGCGAAAATACACAGCACTTGGGAGACCAATCAAATCAGTCCTGCAATAGTTAGTACAAGAAAATCACATCAAAATCCCCATTTACATGAAATATCAAGAACCAGACATAAAACCACCAGGGTATAACGAGTACCACCTTTGTGATTATCATAGAATAAAGGGACACAGAACATCAAATTGTGTTCAGCTCAAAAAACTCATCCAAGACCTAATTGATCAAAAGATAATCACTATTAGGGACAATTATAGCATTGGCAATCTCTCCGCCACAACTGTTGAGAACAAGGATCAAGATCAATCCATTACTAAGCACCTTCAAGCTATTTCTACTTCATCCAATGATAAAATCAACATATGTCAAGAGTCACTTCTCAATCATGATCAAAATCCACCAACAATACCCAACAATGATCCAATTCAAGAAATGTCAACATCACTTGACCGTATGGTTGAAGACACTGGAAATCCCTCCACCACAATTGTTGAAAATAATGATCAAGATCTATCCATCAATAAAGATGTTTTTACCTCATCCAACGGTGCATCAACCAATGATCATGTTGAAAATATCTCTACATCACCTGATAAGTTAGAGGACATATCTCAAGAATTTATGCCAAAGCATGATCAATATCTCTCACCAAAGTCTAGCAATGGTCCTTTCCAAGACATATTGACATCCTTCAACCTCATGATTGTCGATATTGAAGGAATGTTCAACTCAACACTTGATTCCAATTCACTCAAAGATCAAGAGGATATTGAGCCACTTCCTATGCCTAATGAAGACATCCAAGAACCCTTAGTAAGCAATCCATCCTTTGAAACTGACCCATGTCAAGAACTTGATCCAAAGCATGTCGAAAGCAACTCTAAAATCATTCAAGATCAAGAATTTGTATCTGTAAGATACTACAATGATCTAATGGACACTCGCCTATCTATATATAATGCACATATTCCTCCATCTACCCATGAGATGTTGTCTATGGATAGACATGTAGATGATCTTCATTCAAAACAGGACCCCTTTACTCCTGACATTATTACACAAAAAAAGTAGGTTATTGATTCCTACAATCAAACAGAATTGTCAACAACAGTATCAGATATATCATAATTTCAGACTAAGGACATCATGAATAAAGATATGGAACATTATCCACTCAAGGAAGCAAGTCAAACATAACAGTATAATCCAGAGTTAGCAGAGTAGAAAATTGAAACAATGTCATCTACAGTGGTCATTTGTCAGAGCATGTTTACTGAACAAGACATCTCAGAATAGGAAAAATCAAGGCATGAAGGTACTACTTCCACAATACTGAGGGAAACTATGTCTCAAGGAAGCATCCATATAGGGAGCAAAAATAATCCTTATGATGAAAAAAGTTCTAATACTACAACCAGTCACATCATGAATCTTCATCCACCCATCATCCCATCCATGAATTGGGACCAATGTCAAAAGAAAGATTTGAATCAAAGCACAGTGAACATTATCAAAACAAGAGAAGCTAAGAAGCATAATGGACAAATCAAATACAAATGGATACCAAAAAATACAAAGAAAGATCATCCCTATCAAACTCCATCCGTCAAAGAAACTATGGGGAAAAATAAAAGAGGGAAAAGTATCCATAAAAGACATCCACAAAAGCAAAAGCAGGCTTTTCAAGAGACGTACAAAGTATATCAAGTAGTTGGTCCTAATTTCACACACACTTTCGTATCCACCCATCATTGCTCATCATCCCAAGTTTGGAGAGTCAAAGATTCCAAGCTGTCAACCAATCCATCTCCTATTCCTAAACACACTCCATCCACGCCTCCACGCATGATATCCAGTTCTCACATTGACCATGTATTGGCAATGAACCTTCATCATAAGGATTCTGAAGGCACTCTATCGCAATGTGTGCATAAAGATAGAGTTAACCACGGTATCAATAAAGCAGATCAAGAATCTCAAAAGTGGCATTCAAGTGCACGTATCTTAGCAAAGCAACTTTTTCAGGCAGGATACCGATGGAACATTATGACAAAAATGTCTACATCAATGACACCTTGTGATTCGGCATGAGCTTAAAATCTTTTAGAAAAATAAAAATAATTAAAAAATCCAAAAATCCAAAAAAAAAAATCAGAAAAAGGATTGAAAATAGTAAAGAAACTTTTTTTCCTCTAGTGAAAACTGCATGGGCGGTGCTTTGGGCAAGACCATGATGAAAACCTGGCAAACAAGCATCATGTGTGGAATCGAGCATCTACGTGTACTACTTCAGGAGAAAACATCTCATCCCATCCATAATAAATCTAGCATTCCATCCATCCAAGACAAAATAAATCCATTCAACCATGAAGCACTTATCCAATCCATTTTCATGCATCTGCATCCATCATCAAAGTTATCTTGATCTTGGTGAAATTTTGGGGCACTCTTTACGCTTGCTTATCATAAACATCTTGACATGGGTCATTTTCATTGATCCTATCCTATGCAGCATTATCTAAGCAATAAAGCATTATCCAATGAGCATTCTTTATCCAAACACCTTATTTTATCGCAAGATAATCCATATCCATCAATCCATACACCTATCCGAGCATCCATCCATGGCATTCCATACATTGCTAGACATTGGGGGCAGATATTTACATCTTGCTTCGAGAATAAATCTTGGTCTATATCCTCCAACTTATGTGGCGATCCGAAAATTGGCAAATGTGAAATCAAATTGGTCCACCAATTGTGAGCAAAATTCCAAATCACTAGCCCATGGCACATTTTGACGAGAAGACATTCCTTATCAGTCCTCATCTTTCATCGAACATCAATCCAAGTAATCACTATTAGTTGCATCTAAGTTGCACTTCAAATTTCACATCAAATCATCCAAAACATCTTTTGTTCCAAATCAAGCTTCATCAATCATGATCAATCAAATCCAATCAAAAAATCATCATCTCAGGATATCATTCCCAATCATTGTCTTGCTTAACACTATCCTTGCATTGTTGTGTATACTCAACAATGTTATCATTATCAATCCTTGCATTGTTGTGCATCCTCAACAATGTTATCATCATTAATCCTAATCAGTCAAATCCTTACATTGTTGTGTATCCTCAACAATGTTATCATCATCATCAATCCATCGATTCGATCAATCAACCCTAGCTTGGTTTTCAACAAAAATCCCAAATAGAGCACTGATATCATCACACATGTCCATATCCAAAACATCAAAATCATGTGAAAATCCAAAAACATCCAAAACATATCAAAATCCAGAAACATTCAAAACATATAAAAAATCCAAAAACACTCAAGAAATAAAAAAACATCAAAACATGGGAATCCGAACTACATCGTCTTTGAGCTTAAACGTAGGCAAGGCTCATCTTTGATTAGCCCCGAGACACAAAAATCCAAAAATATTCAAAAAACTAAGAAAATCCAAAAACATTCAAAAAAACATCAAAATCCAAAAACATTCATAAAATCTCAGAAAAACCCAAAAATTTCAAAAAATCAAAAATCAAAATATTTTGCAAAATTTGAAAAATAGCAAAAATAGCCTCAAAACATCAAAAACATCTAAATATTTGAAAAAATTCATCCAACTCATCTCGCTTGCACCCGCAATAACACCATCCATAATAAACTGATCATTATCTTCATCCTTTGACAACATAAACAGAAACAATCACAAAAGTCAGCAAAAGCAAGCTTCAATCATAAAATCAAAATCGAAACAACAAACCTTTAGATGCAAAATCAAACTCTTGATCATTTTCAAACATGTCAATCAACCTTATATCAATAGCCTATCAATCAACTTATCAAACCATTATCATCCTATACAATGCATTTCCTAGGATATATCGTTCCGACAATGGGCATCATTTTGGATATCACCTTGGATTCTTATCCTATCAAAACACATCCCTCTAGCTAAAGGTATGAAGAACATTGGCTTGTTTGTGTACTTGATCTTTTCTTATTGTGCTCATTCCAAGGACCTCTCGATGATATCCGAATGAAGGATTTAGAGAGATAGGAATGGGGCAACAATCATTATCTTTTGTCTGATGTGCTTGCTAGACGTTCTTGTAAAATAACTTGGAAAATACTTGCTTTGTTAGGTACGTCCTAGCAAGGTTTCCATATGTCAAGTGTGATCAAGAATACTCCTCTCTATTTGTTGAGTCAAATTCCATCGCACTAGGTATAGTGCCATCCTGGTTCTTTATACCTTGATGCATCGTATCTACATGTGTAATAAAAAATAAGGTAAGTAGCCCTTTTAAAATCCCAATCCTTGATAAGCAAATCATCCATTTTTCATCACCATTTCTCATCATCATATCTCATAAAGTTGGCTTGTTGGATCATCTTGTCATCATCTAATTTCATCTTTTCCACACTAACATCACAGTATGAATAGTTAATCACATCCCTAGTGCATCCATCCCGCATCTACAAACCATCAGTATTTTGCATATCATCTCACATGCATAACCATCATCATAATATAGATCTGTTAGTCTAATCATCTACATAAATCATACATTGGCATAATCATATAGGCATCATTGCATCATCCATCTCACATGCATCGTATCATCATTTAAGTTGTTTAGGATAATATAGATTGGTTATTCTAAGCATCTTAAAACCATATCATTTGCATCATCATCGCAACCATCCATCTTGAACCTCTTTATCAATAGATCGACCCTCAAATCGAATCTTTTCACTTGATCTCTCGAGGGGGCAATGTACTAGTGTACTTTCCACTGGGGCATCCGAAAAAAATCAGAAAAGTTTTGAATTTTGATCACGACAAGTTTATTCTTTGAACCAATCCAGCAAGTACATTGCTTCAAAGAGGGGAAAAATGTAGACATGCAAAATTAGCATCATGCATTTAATTAGGTCCATTGATCAAGTAAACTTAGTTCACCTTCATCCATTCATCAGGTAAATTAAACTCATTAATTTCATTCCTAAGGTCATCAATTTAAATCAAATAAATCAACTTGATCCTAACATCACCCTCTTTGATTAAATAAATCAATCCTTTATTTAATTAAGTCTAAAATCACCTTTCATCCCTTTTTGATTTAAATAAATCAAAATATTCAAGTCAAAGGGGTCAAAGCATCTAATCATCATCAAGTTAATCTAATCCTGATTAAACTAACCTAACCACCCATCACATCCTCTAGCTTTTCCCACTTGCACCAATAAAGCATTTTAATTCATTTATAAATCAACATTTTCCATCAACATGGCATCTTTGAGGAATATTCCCTCAAGTTTGAATTCAAAAACAAGTGGACATGTACATCCAACAAAGCATTTATGAGCTCTTACATGGCTCTTACATGTCTCTTGCACAAGTCAAACTCAACATTTATCTCTCAAATTTAAATTTGAAATCTCCCCCTCTTTGGCACATTAACCAAAACTTGCACATTCCTCAACCACTCACAAGTTGAAAAATGGCTTCATCTCATTGGCCAAATCTTTATCCCACATTGCTCTCTCATAAACATTCTTTCAACTTGAGAATATTTAAATAGAGGCTTCATCCTTCAACAAATCCTCCACAATTTGATCCACAATCCTCATGCAAAGTCACTCTCTTCACATGGAGAACTGATTTTGTCCATTGCATCCTCATCATTAGCATTATCAAGGGTTGGGAAAGGGTCACTTCTCACAAGTGACACCAATCCACTATGGAATAGATTATTTACTATGCTCCTTAGAATTTCAACTAGTTTGTTTTGTTATGTTTGTAGAGCATAAGTGATTATTTCATAAAGAGTACCTTTTTGTTTTCTTTCTTTTAGCTAACTTCATGATGATACACATGGAAGAGAGATAAAAGTTGCAGATATTTTGGTGTTACAGTTACAACAAATGTGCACTGATAAAATGAAAAATATCCTTGATATATCAGTTTAAACAATTAGAAAACATCAACCTCAAAGACAACTTTAGTAAATACTTTTAATTAACACAACAAAGAACTGCAACTAGAAAAATGCCACCAAATCAAATGAATTCAATTGAAATATCCATTATTTCATACATGCATTATAGTCTCGAAAAATGGTAAACATTTTGTATCCTACTGTCTTTTTTCTGATCTCCCTTCTCTCTTTTCTCACTGTCAAAAATTGGTATTTATATATTGGCCACATGAAAGGTTGCATCCATTCGTATTCAAATCTCGACAATCTATTGTATTCGATCCTTTTCAAATTTTCATCAGATACATGCGAAGACATCATGTAGTTTCACTGATGCCTTGAGTCTCTCCGACTGTCAATAGATTGTATATCACTTTGATGTCCCATAGTCTCATCGATGTTCTAAGTCTCACCAATAGCCAATAGATCATATGTTGCTATGGTGTCATGTAGTCCTACCAATGTTCTGAGTCTCCCCGACAATCTATGCCTTCAATTTTGAGTATCGCTGTGACTTTAGGGGTCAACAAACATTCCTCTGACTACTCAAGTCTTACCGAGATGTTTCCTTCAGTTTGCTTTTTGATCGCCAAAAAAAAATGTTTCTCTTACCGATAAAGCTATATTCGGTATGACTTCCATATCTCTCTCCAATGATGCGAGTCTCACCGATGAATCTTGTTATCGGCAAGACAATGAATATCGCCAAGTCTTATTACTGATTTAATCCCATCATAGTGACATTGAGAGTCGGCAGGACTTCCATGAACTCACCCCGATACATCGTACTACCGACATGATCCACTTTTCTGGGAAACTTGTTAAGAATATTATAGATTCCTTTTTGGTGCTCCAAAATTGCACCATGATCGGTAAAACACAAGTAAGCTTGTTATGACCTACACCGATGACCATTGTTTTCTGGAGAGGACCCTTGTGTCGTTGACTCTACAAACTGCATCATGCCGATGTGTATTACCAAATGAAATAACATTAGTAATACTTTCCTGATGTCTTGCCGATAGATTGCAAAAAGACATATATTAGTATAAAATGCATTATGGATCAGGGAGACCCTCATCATCTCTTGTCAATATGAATTATACATTGAAATGCTCAAGGTTAGATGAATTCTATGGGACCACATGATAAAATATGGGCAAAATTGTTATGCAAATCTGATTCATGAGCTTATAGTATGGACTTCTTTGGAAAATCATGAGCATACACAACTATAAAATTTTCAAAATTCTATAGTTCGAACATAAGGTGCAAGGTGAAAGCAACTAGCATGAATACTATAGGAACAGCAAGATTATAAGGTGTAGGGAAAGAAAATCATGATTTCCAAGTATTATATAGGACAATAAAACATGGAATGCTAATATATTGATAGGAAACACATTTCTAAATATCCGCACAGCCTACCATACTTCCATCAACAATGACCTAAGACAAAAGATAGGGCATCGATTAGCTCATAAATCACACCTAAGCATTACATTTAGAAAACTTAATAATTATATAACTAACATAGTATAATCTCCTATTAATCGATCCACTCATGAGCTAAAGGAGGGGAATATAATACAATAAGATATGTATAAGAGATTTTATTTCAAAATCCCTTTTAGAGCTTTGATCAGGTATAATGGTAGCAGGCAGACAAGATGGCTTCAAATACCATCAAACAAATCACATACAACTGAAGGACATCTCAAATTGTTAAATACCTAATTTGCAAACTTAAAGTGATGCATCATTTTAAGAATCAATGACAAACAACAATGAGGTGCTGGTATCAATAAAACACATACTAAAACAAAACCAAATTTACAATAGTGATAAATACATTGAGACCCAAGTGAATAAAAATCGATTTCAAATAGCACAATTATTCCATTTCCATTTTCTATGGATTTAGAATTGAGATTAACAAGAACCCAGTTTCTCCCACTCATCAAAGAAGTGATTTAGTGTAGAGCTCACACTCTAGCTTGCAACAACAACCAAACTTCAGCTTACCTCAAATATGAACAATCTCAACAAACCCAATTCCTAAAACCAAGAGGAACCTCCAAGATTGAGAAGTTCAAACCCTCCAAGAACAATAACTTAAAACTTCTTTCAAAAACCAGGACATTCACAAGAGAGCCCATAACAAGAATTAGTTTCCAAAAAAGATGTAAAATCCCCCTTTAATTTGGTCCATTAACAAATTTATTAACCACTTCACCTTAACTGTTGCTTCATGCAACTCCTAATTTTAAATTCATTTACTTTTATCACCTGACAAAAGCTTACTACCACTCTTCAATATATATTAATAAAATATCTTTATTTAGTTATTAACAATAAATTCACTTTTAAATATTTAATTTATTAATTTAACTTTATCTTTTAATTTTTTTTTCACCTCACAATAAAGAATATATATTTAATTTAATATTTCTTTGTTAAATCACTATTTTAATTTATTTAAATCAAATAGGAGAATTAATTAATATTTTATTTTATTAGAACCTTAATCATATAAAAGTGTTTATCTAATTATCAATGATGCCCCTTTTAAACTTCATTAATCTTCATTTTAATAAAATAATCAATCAAAGCACTAATCAATCAAATTAATTGAATGAATAGAATTCCAAGCAGTATCTAACCACATAGTGACACAAAAGACAAGACCTTGACAACAAAAATGAACCTAGTCACAAATGAACAACACTACCAGGGTGACAACAGATACTCGTCCTTGTTAAGGATGATGGCTCAACATAGGGGACTAGATGCTATCTATATTTCAACAATCTCCATTGGGTTTGAGGCACGCTCAAACCTGGCAATTCAGGTGCAGTCAATGCCTAGTACTTGCAACCTGTGGTAAACCAACATATTCAGACATGTATAGTCATATGGTCAATCACACCATGAAAGGAAAGTCACAACGTCACATGGCACTTGCAAGTGACTGATGTGAATCAGTTTCCCTTCACTGCAAAACTTCAATGCACACTATTCAAATGTTATTTAATCATGATAAAATGATCATCAGATAATTACATGATGCACATAGTAAAATTAATCCACATAATTAATTAAATCCATATATTAGTCATAACTTAAGCATCAGTGATAAAAGTAGCATCAACTATCATCACAACAACAAATCCATCCACAAGCAATATCATATTGTCCCAAACTGGTACAAACAATAGTCAATCAACCAAGAACAAATTAAGGGGAACTACATTCCAAATCACTTAACAATGTGATTAGTTTGGGTACCTATTAATGGATGAGATGTGAGAATTTTTCATTGTGAAACAAATATTTATGTTTTCAAATCTTATGAATTGTTAACATGTATTTTTTTAACAAAAAATATTTAAAAAATTAATTATTGGCAATTTGATTGGTTGAGGATGTTTGAGTCATTTTTTGGGGCCTTCATGTTATTAACAAAAAAAGTACATTTCAAGTAATAAAATATTGGTGGTTTAAATGTATTATGTACTAGTGAGGTCTTTTCAAATAAAAATATTGGAGGTTTATATTTTTTTGTACTAGTATAGGGTAATTTTGTACATTTAATAACATATTTAATGAATTTTAATAATAACAAGACATTAGTCAAAATTTCTTAAGATCCAAATAGATACATGCACCTTCTAAATAATGAAAAGGTAGAATTTTTCAATTTTAAACAAAATATCTTTCATTTAAAATGTAAACATGTCAGTTTTATAAGGAAAGGTCTCCAGCAAATGCAGCTAGTGGAGTACATTTTGAGAAATATTTCATTCTTGTGCTTTAGAACTAGGGCTTGTTACTCCATGTTGTGAAATAAAAGAAGAATGAAATAAAAATGTGTTGTTAGATGAAGAATAATTATTAAGATCTCACAAATTGGCAACTTCAAGGCCTCCATCTAAAATAAATCCATAATACAAAGAAAAGGTACAATAAATCAAAGATGAGAATGTCAAGTATAACTTGACATATTGTGGGGCCAACCATTTAATTTGAACAACATAGAAGCATGAGAAGTTTCTCTTGACAAGATAAGAAACATATCATAATCTCGCAAAGTTTCCATTTGATATTGTTAACACTAGAAGGCATGAAGACACAAACATTAATACATGGAATTTAGTTGTAAGATTGTGACTAGATATATAATTTCATATACAAACCTATGATCAATTAAAATTTAGTGATGCAATAAAACTACGATATGTGGATGCTAAGTAGGATAAAGAGGGGACCAACATAAAATCTTGCCAACATATGGCTTAAGGGATTTTAAATAGTGCATGCTAGAGAGGAGAAGGACTTTATTATCTCAAAGTTGCTTGATCACAAGATGACTCCAACTATGTGGTATGTCAGTGAAGCTTTGTGAAATATTTTTGAATGTGTTTGCTATCAGTTAAGGAATCTAGAAGAATCGTAATTGCATAGATTTTCGATACATAATGATTATGTTAATTTAATTTGTATTAAATATAAAGTGTCAAGATTAATTATTATAGAAGGTACTAGTGTCTAGATAATTTGTAAATCCCCACCATGGAAGACACAAAGAATTAGCTAAAAGATGTGATAATTTTTTTGAAGTATAAGTTATAACACATGAAAATTAGAGCAACTAGGAACAATAGGAAAACACATGTTATCTCATCATAATGTGATGTCACATGAGCGAGAGACTAATACCTCACAACACCCCCTAACCTATTATGAATGTTGGGAAAACTAACTAGACCAACCATGAAATATGTAAATCTTCCCAAGCCTTCACAAGACTAAGTAGACAATATCCTTAACCCTAGGTTTAACAATTGTGTAACTTTAGAAGAATACTTGTAAAATGATGCAATAGATACCACAAGTCCTTAATGATTACACTTGAGGACTATCTCAAGGTAATACTAGGATAAAGTAAAAATTTGTGTCACACTTTTAGCCAACACATATTGAGGGTATGTGCAGGATCATCATGGAAAAAATAAGCCCTTAATTTAGAAAAATTAGAGTTAGGCAACTTGACGTAAAAAATTGAATAAGTTATATATATTATTTCAAAAATATGTAAGAATAGTGTAACGCCCGTCGTGCAAACCCCAGAGAATACACACAACGCAAATAATTTTTTTTTAAATAATTAATTAAATTAAACATGCAATAACATTAAACCATAACCACATAGCATATTACATAACATTAACACACTTAGTTCTCTGGGGCACGCGAGGTTACTTCGCAACACTAAACGGAAATAAAGATAAAGATTACAACATAACCATTTATATTATAATAACCACGAATGAGAATACATCCAATAACCATGATGCGAGAATAATAAACGTCACATAATACATCTCTTAATAAAGATACAAATGATCCTAACTATTACATCATCGTTATAATATTACATTACAAATCTCTTGATAAATGAATTACATTGAATTTCCCAACATGGGGATTGATACAAGAATAATGAAATCTGAAATACAAGGTGAATACTGGTACAACTCCAGCTGCGGAAAAGCTGAGAAGACAGGATGTTGATGGGGAACCCAACGGGTGCATAGCACGTTCCACCCAACCATGTGAATTACAAGTAACTCACCCCCCGTACTCAGAGGTGGCAAGGAAGTTAACTCGACATTGATTGTCAAACTGACTCAACAACAACATAGTACAAAACAAGTACAACTCAAGGCATACAATAAAACAACCATCAACGTTCACAAATCACATAACAAGTTAAAACTATGAAACTCATCACAATTAAACAAAGCATTATGTAGCGCCCGTCGTGCAAACCCCAGAGAACACACATAATGCAACTAATTTTTTTTTAAAAACAATTTAATTAAACATGCAAATACATTATACCATAATCACTTAACACATTACATAACATTAACACACTTAGTTCTCTGGGGAATGCGAGGTTACATCACAACAACTAAACGGAAATAAAGATAAAGATTACAACAATATTATTTATATTAAAATAACCATGAATAAGGATACATACAAAACCATGATGTGAGAATAATAAACATCGCATAATTACATCCATGATAAATCTCTTAATAGAGTTACAAATGATCCTAACTATTACATCATTATTTTAATGTTACATTACAATCTCTGATAAATGAATTACATTGAATTTCCCAAACATGTGGGATGCTACAAATACATTGAAATCTGAAATGTAAAGTGAATACTAGTACAACTCCACTAGATATGCTGAGAAGACAAGATGTTGATGGGGAACCCAACGGGTGCGGAGCACGTTCCACCCAACCATGTGAATTACAAGTAACTCACCCCCCGTGCTCAGAGTTGACGAGGAAGTGAACCCGACCATGAATGTCAAACCGACTCAACAACAACATAGAACAAACAAGTACCACACAAGGCATACAATGAACAACCATCAACATTCGCAAATCACATGATAAGTTAAAACTATGAAGCTCATCATAATTAAACAAGGTATCACAATTTATACAAGTAACCAAATAGCAATCATAAACTAAAACCACTAGAATCAGAAACAATCATAAAGATTACAAAATCTAGAGGCAACTACAAACAAAGCACAAGGGTGTCAAGTGGAGAGTGTCATCGCATAGCTCTCATGGGATTCTCCTGGCCCTTCCGCCAACTGAGGCGCCGACACCCATCTATGGATCTCCTAGCCCTTCCTCCTAACTGAGGCGCCGACACCATAGGGTAGCTAATGCGGAGCCAATAATCTCTTATGAAGATGAGACTATGACTTTGCCGTCCACGGCCTTCTCAGTCTATCACTAGTCTATGGTAGCCCTAATGCATAGCAGAGGAATCCAATGTTTTATTATCTTGTGTTTTTTAACTACCCAACCCCCTAAATTCTATTGTTTAGGTTATCACTTGTTTAACTACTCTTTCGTGGGTTATCCTGAGCCCTTCCTCATTCTGAGGCGCCGGCGCCCACGAAGAGCCACTCTCCCTATGACCCCTAACATATCTCAAATAGGCAAGGGTTGAACTAACATCAATAAAGTATAAAACCAAATCCAAACACACGAGGCATTAACCCTCTCGCAATTACTCATAACCAAAAGTCTTAACAGAACAGTTCAACCCTTCCAAGCACAAAACCAATAAGTTCCAACTCTGAAAGTGTGATCAAGACGAGAAGAACATTAAAATTAAACATACCTCTAGAATAACGTTTTCACAAATTGACAACAGGGTTCCCACATCAAGTAAAAAGGTAACTCACGAAAGTTAAGAAGCCAATCAAAATAAGAAAGCTAAGAACAACATAATAACTTTCACACCGAAGTACAATAATTCTTGTAGTTACCAACAACCCAAAATCCCATTTAATACATGAACATTGTTATAGCAAAACCAAAGTAATTCGTGAGTCTAATAGTGTTTAAGAGTTTTCTAGTTTCGTTAGATCAACTTGAAATAAACACAATAATAATTTTGACACCTTATCCATTTTGCTACATTCAATTACTCAAAGATAATAAATTTCATATTTACTCAACTTAATCATATTCCACAAATAATAATTATCTATTTTTGTATATTCATATTTACACAATTTATTGTATATATATATAATTTAATATATATATATATAATCATCATATATTTTTATATTGTTCTGACCGAACTGAACAATTACACATAAAACTATATAATCATAAAAATATTCTTATATTGTTCTGTCCAAACTGAGCAAACACACACACACACACACACACACACACACACACACATATATATATATATATTTATTTAAGTGCATAATAAATAAATGAATTTTAAAATAGCCATCGAAGTTTTGTTTTTAAAAAGAAAATAAGATGACGCAGGAATCAGTCCATACGCCTTACTGGCACGCAGAGGAGAGAGGACTGCAGTCCTCGTGACTGCTACGCACGGCAGTCCGTAGGACTACCGCGCACTGCAGTCCGCGGACTGCTGTGGGTAGTCCTTTCTGCCATAAGGGGAGAGGGGACGGGGTACGACCCCTTCCCTTCCCCCAAACAATATCAAATAAAATTTTTGGTTTCCATTTTT